>JBBBDQ010001484.1:2440000-2507500 GCA_037127315.1 Ascarosepion bandense
AAATTTAGCAAGAAATTTAGCTGTTTTGCATTTATTGCTAATCTGCCTTATAAATTTCTTCATTTCTTAACAGTCTGGTGAACTGAAAATTTCATTAGTGGTCAGCAAATTGTTAAAAATATTTGAAAGTTTTTGTTACACAGGTGCGGCCGAAATAGCTTCACGTATACCTCTAAAATATATATATTCAGCTTAATAGCAAGACGTTTGTGGCGTCTTCATCTAACTCATGTTTTATCATTATGTATGGCGTATTTCTGGAAGTTATACATGGGAGATATTTTTGTCACACACTGTACTATTGCTCACCCAATGTTGTTGTAAACGTGTACAATGGGTGAATAAGCTGTGTATATTGTGAGAATATGTTGGATAGATAACGGTTGACTCCAGACTAGGAGATGTAAAAAAATATCTTTTGAGGAGTCTGCTCCGTGATAGTATAATCCTGATATAAGAGAGTTCTCTGGACCTGATAAAGGTTCTCTTATATCCGGGTTTACTCTATTTTATATACATTACTACAGACTGTAAATTGGGACCAGAGAAGTCCTCTCTTATATATGGGTTTGGTCTATTTTATATACATTACTACAGGCTCTAAGTTGGAACCACAGAAATATCCGGGTTTATCTTTTATCCGGGTTTCTCTTATATTCGGGGTATACAAAATATTTTCAGAAGAAGCAGTCGGTGTTAAATTTTCTTCTCATCAATGGTATACAAAAGGAATGAGGATTAGCTGATTCCGTGAACATTGCCTGAAGGGTTTTAGCTGTGGAGGTCCATACTGTTGGAAAATAAATAATGTAACTCGTTTGAACATCTACATTGAAAATGGTGATAGAGTAGTGAGAGGTTACAGGTTGCAATTGATGAATTGTTCTCTACATTCCGCAAAAACAGAAATAAAACTGACATTACAGTTTAACAGAGATTTGCCATTATTACACTATTATTACCACTGCGGCCATATCACGTTGAATACATCGGTTCTCGCTCGATCACCGAAGTTAAGCAACGTTGAGCCTGGTCGAGTACTTAGATGGGTGACCGCTTAGGAATACCAGGTGCTGTAAGCGTATAGTGACGGATGTGCGTTGTGGTGCAGTGGATATCGGCTCGGAAAGTGAAATCGGTAAGCCGAGTTCGAATTTCAGTTGAATATCCTCGTACCCTTAGGAAAAGTATTAATCTGTCCTTTCCCTCCAGTTATGAGTTAAATAACATGGTAGGACTTGGGGACCCTGCCTTTAAAAATGACTCTTGATACTCGAAAAGAAAAAAGTATTACTAGACACAAAACTTTTATAAAACAACAATAAAAATTGTTGAAAGAAAAAGGTATTACCAGCAATAAATAGATAAAAATTTAGTTGGCAATAAATGACCCGCCGAGGCTGATATGCCATAAAAACAAAACAACCATTATAACACAAAAATATCTTGAATTACGAAAGAGTAAATTTATTCAATAAAATAACCATTTACTTTAAGCACGACCTCCTGATGTCTTCGGAATCTTTTGCGACTCTTCTGGGAGGTCATCTTGTTTAAGTTGATGAATACTGTCATAAACCATGCCTTCAGTTTGTCTTTGGTATTACACGGAGTTTTGTTGGTCTCTCTCTTCAACTGCGTCTCACACAAAATTAGCAAGTGTGGCCAGATGAAAGAAGTGATGTAGTAGCAAAAATTATCTGAAAACCATGACTGTATGCTCTTGATTGTATTGAATGGTTCAGAGTTCTTTTGCTAGATAGTGCGTCTTCCAGACACCACCCTCTTAATCCAGGACAGCACTACCACTTCAAAACACTTGGTGTAGGACTCCGTGCTCAGTCTGAAGCTCTATGAGAAGATGAATGGAGATATAGCATCATTATCACTAGTGATCTCTCCACACCCTTCATAATCACCATTAGATTCATCCAACTCCTTCCGAATTGTCTACATTGTTCTGAGATTGACACCTGAACTTTCACATCTTCGTATTGGAGCATGCATATTAGTACAGAATGCCGTTTTAGACAGAGTGAATTGCGTCATGGCGATTTTTCTCACAGACGATGCCCAGCTGATTTTACTATACTGTACAATAAAAAAAATCAGAAACAATCAACGTGTATGTGCGAAATTATTAATATAAAAATGGCAACAATCTACCCATCGTACCCTGCATAGCAACAATTGCATGGTTATATTTGTTATCTGAAATTCCCCCCTTCTTCTTTATGCCGTATGACTTCAGATCATGAACGATCATAGTTCTCCAAAAGAGAAGTGTTCTGTTATCGCAATCTGTAATAGAGACTTACCCATATGAAACATGAACACGTCCAAAATATATATAGTAGCAGTTATGCTTTGTAGAAGAAAAGTTAGAGTAAGATAGGCAGAGAGAGTGAAAGCGGAATCTATTCTGACAGTCAGACCAACAGTCACGCTAATAATTGATATACGTCTGTACTACTGTTTTTGCAATATATTTCTTTAACACTATTGTGTCTTATTTCTGGCCCCAACAGAACCACAACAATTTAGTTACAATGTCACAACACAATCTCTCCCCGCCATCCATATACGCAACCTCGTTAGGTAGATTACTCACTACTTCCCTCTATCCCTCTTGCCATCGGTGTGTTATTTAAATGTAAAATTCTCCTCGTCCTATTTCTTCATTATGCGCCCTGGAAATTACAACTTTTTTTCTACTTATTGTAAATATAAACTTTCATTTTGATTCTATTATTCTTAAAACTTCCTCATTTTTCACATGTTCAGTTCATGGTATTATCAACATCATTCGGCTGAACTACATTTCTGTTACCTCAAGTCTTTTCTTCATCTATGAAGAGATTGTTCAGTCTCCATTGCCATATAGGTAGATTGATAATGTAATATATTATCTTGAACAGCAGAGGTACATCCGACCGCTGGTGATGTCAACAATGGTTAAGTGTGACTGACAGATATATCCGGCCGTAGATGATGTTAAAATGCTACGAAAGCAAAAATAAGATCTACTCGGCATAGTTTTAGTATAAACCACTGTTGAACTCTGAGGGTGTTAAAAAGTATATGACTGGTCAGAGTTGCCTAATCGTTTTAGTTGACAGGCGTGCTCGTCAACGACTAACTAGGTCCCAGTGTTTATTGTATTAGGCTCGGAACATCCAGGAGTTTGTTTTGATTTGAAATCCTAACTAATAACCACTGATGTTGTCTCACATGTGAGTAGGTTTTAAAAATCAGTTCGCGTAAAATTTCCATCGAACTCGATCGGCAAAGAGAATAGGTTTTAATATCTTGTGGATTTCCATTAATCACAAATAAACAATCCATGAGGTATGGTCTGTGCGATGGTTACTTGCAAAATTCAGCAGGCATCAAATATTAGTGTCGTGTCCAGGAGATGGCACAAGTGCAGGGACTGGAAGTTATGTACCGGGACATACAAGAGAGTCGATGTTCCGTATCTCTAAAAATAAGATTCGGCTATATTCCAGACTAGAATAGAAATCAGAGGAAGTTATAAGTTTACAAAAAATAAAAAAACAAAAAACAAACGAAACGTTGTGAAAAAATCGAAAACTTACGTGGAGATTAGTCCGATTCAAACAAACGTACTGGCTATAAAACACGTTAAAGACAAGAAATGAAATATAAATTTAATAACTTCAAACTCCAAATTTAAGCAAAGTTATTCTTTGGAGATTGAGCAGAATGAAATGAAGTGGATAAAAGAAACATTCTATTGTCTATTTAGGTATAATTCCCGAGAGAAAGAAAGAAAGAAAGAGAGAGAGAGAGAGAGAGAGAAAGCGAGAGAGAGAGTGATTTCAATATTAATTCTTCTAATTTTTCGCCCCACTGTTTATTGCATACATCACCCACAATTCATCTCATTATAAATTCTGCCCATTAGCTTTGCATTGCCTCATGAGTATTTTCCCGCGTCAATAAATACGTTTACAGTTTTCTTCTGCGTGTCAAGACAATAATCAGGAACATAAAAAAAGAGAAGTGTAAAGCGGTCGATATCGTAAAAATAACTGAAAGCAAATAAAATTTCGAGGGAATTATTCATTTGGGCCTTTTTTATGAATATTACTCAGTGATTTATTCAATGTTGGTCTTTTTTCAGTCTCGGAAATATCGCGTTGAAATGAGATTTCTTTGTCAATTTGCAAAATTTAAGCAGTCCAAATGATGGTGGTTAATTTTATATATACTAAAATAAGGTTAGTAAAGTACAACGGAGAATATTCATTTGAATATTAAAGAAGGAAAGTACACTTTTTTTAACATTATACATTCAAGGCATAAGTGGGCATGAATTGCCACAATTTTCTTACCTTATTATACTTTGATAAAAAGAAAAAAGCAGCTGAAGTTTCTGGGATATCTAATGAGGATGGAAGGCTTGGGAAATATGATATGCACAGATCAGATAGAGCGAAAGGGAGACAGGGATGGAATTCAGTAAATGAATAGCTATACGGGATTTGGAAGGTGTAAGAGGATAAAGCTACTAGGGTAGGTAAATATAGAAGGCCATGATTGCCTACGTTCTGAAGGGATATTGAACATAGAAGAAGAAGGGTGTGGTTATACTTCATTATCTTCAGTTTTAAATTTAGAGTTGTTATGTATTGCTGTATCAAGGCCACAAACTCTCCAGCATCAATTTACTCGTACTTGGTGAAAGAATAGAGAGTGCATTAGCATTAGAATACAAAGACCTCTGCTCAGATCTGAACTCGACCTGCCGACTATTTTCCTTGGATTTTATCAAGGCCCTCTAGATAAATAGTTAACTTTTAATCATACTTAATAGAATATACGTTCCGTATAAATCTTTCATTTGTCATCTGACCTCTATTAATTATTGTTATATTTTTTCTATTTTCCCTTTTCTCCATATGTCGTGTCTCTTCATGACGTGGTCGATCATGATTCTCCACAACTTCCTGTTCTTTGTAGCTCTTATCAATATTTGTCTTTTTACTACCTCGTCTAATCCGGGTTCTACCAAACATTTGCTGAAACTAATTAGATAGGTTATTCGGCACTTCCCTCAGTCCCACTTACATTCAATAAGTTCTTTGAGTGTAATATTTTCTAAGATCTCTTTCCTTATTTTGTTTCTCAGAAATTTCAACTGTCAGTTTTCTATGATAATTGTAAGTGTCATTTTAGTTTTTATTTTCTTTAGAATTTAGTCATCGATCATATTTTTAGTCCATGAATACATACAGTTTTTTAATTCTTAGTTGACCTTCTGTAATGGTTGCCAACCCAGGCTGTAGAGACGAGTCTACTCTACTATCTACTGATAGCTGAAGGTTTTGTATTCAAAGTTTTTCTGCTAAACCGGTTTCCAACCGAGATTATAGGAATCAGTCTCTCTTGATTCATAGCTTTCGGTACACAGAAAAGATAAACTAATACTTTTTCCAATGTTATTTGCCCATAATTGAATGTAACAAACTCAACTGGAATTTGAACTCGGCTTCACGATTCCTCAATGTGAGCATCTATATGTTACACCTCCGTGTTGCTAAATAGGTATCGTGGTTACCTCTTTATTGTTCGTAATTTTTTTGTAAAGTGAAAACATTAATGATAAGGTTCATTAGTGTTTCTGGTTTTAGACATTTGTTATATCTTGCGATATATTACACGAAAAAAAGTATTTCTTAGTTTAGGAAATGCAACAATAAACAGGTTATCAATAAACATCGGAATTGTCAGCAAGAAAAGCTGTCATCTTCACGGAAGAAACCAGTAAGTATTAATCCCTACAGAACATTAATAATAATGGTTTCTTTCATATATTTTTAAATTTGTGCATCAATGATGGGTAAGTGGAATCTTAATAAATTAGATATTTATAGTGCCACGCCAAAGTTTACAACACATTACAAATATGGTTTCTTTACGTATTGATAACACTTTTACGGCTAATAATACATATGTTTGCGCCTTTATTCAAACAATCAGATTTAACAAAAATAGCAAGAATATCCCAAGAAGAAAATAAAAACAATATTTAATAATGTAAAATGTTACAATACATTTATTAAATCATCTATTAACATTTCGTCGCGTAACCGTTTTTGCAAATTAGTTTGTAGGCGTTTAGTGTAGTCCCCTACAAATTTCTTGAGTTTTTCTTGGTTAATGTTTTTCCATTATTCACGACAAAATTCCTGTAGTTCATGCAAGTTTTGCGAGTACTTTCTTTGAATTCTCAATTTCAGCTCTCTCCATAATTTTTTAATCGGATTGAGATCTGGAGATCGATTTGGCCATTTTAAAACGACTATTCTATTTAAATTTAACTATGATTTTGTAAGCTTTGCAGTATGTTTAGGATAGTTATTTTGTTAAAAGAGCCAACTTGATTTCAAGCCCAGCAAATGTGCACTCTGTCGTATATTTCTTTCCAAAAAATTATAATCTGCTCGATTAATCCACCCTTATATTATTCCAATGTTTTCTACACCTTGGGTAATAAAGCAACCACAGACTTTAATTGATCCACACGAAAATCTTACTATTGGGATAGTATTCTTCGGCGAATATTAAGTACCCTATATCCTACAGATTTTTGTCACAACAGTTTTACTAAGTTCAATTTTCGTTTCGTATGACTAAAGTATATTTTCCCAAAATGCTGTAGTTTTGATACATTATTCGTTTGCAAAATCCAGTTAAGCAAGAACGGGTTTTCGCTTAACAAGTGTTTTTTCTAATAATACACCAAAAGATGTCATATCGACGAAGTTAACTATTAATTGTATTTGTTCTCACATTTATTTCACTTACTTCTAATTCTTCTTGAAATACTTTAAGGGTAACTCGGTGCTCGTTGCTAACTTCACTCATAAATAACCTTCCCGTACGTTTCGTTACCTTTCTAAAACGAATAGAGTTTTTTTTTAACATAAATGGAATGACACGTCTGCTAGTGACAAACTATCGTACCAACTGAACTCAATGGCACATTTAAGTGACTAAATATTTTTCTATAACCAAGTCCATTTGTATGAAGGTCAACAATACGTTTAAGTGGGTTTTTATAAATCATTTTTCTTTTCCTCCATTTTGTTAAAGTCTTTAGGACGGTTGACAGAAAAAGAATGACGCAATACATTCCTAAAAGTAATTATAATTTTAACGTTCAAAAATCAACCCCATCCTAATTTGGAATATTCTAGTAAAATATTCTGGGGTATTCTTTTAATGATCGGTTATAGTGAGAAGTTTGATTTAATTAGATTTTAATGCATTTTTCAATTTAGAAAACTGAAGATGTCTTCTAGCTTTTTATTCAAAACTGTATTGCTGGTAATAATTTTTTCCTTTAAAAATGTTTATGGCAATATTTTTTCCTAATAAATATTTTATAGTAATAATTCTTTTCTTTCAAAAATGTATTGTCGGCAATTTTCTTTCAAAAAATGTATATTTTTCTATAAAAGTCTATTTTTATGCATATATTTCTATAAAAGTCAATTTTGTACGTTCATAATGTTTTCATCACAGTTTTAGGATAAACTATTTGCCCATAGCTGGGACCCTAGCAGGTGCTACCACTCCGGATGAATATAAACGTACCATTTCTGCATATAAATGTACATTTTACTAATATATTGAAAATATAGTGTATCATTGAGTATATTCATCACGTTTGCATGAAAACAAATTTTAATTCTAGACAAAAATTTCCTCACAGGTCAAATAGAAATTTGAAACCATAGAATATGCTTCCATTAATGATATTATGAATGCCATGGACATATCATATGAACAACGAAGAAGTTTTAGGTTTTGCGAAAAAAAATCATATAACATACCGTTGTATACCGTGGCTCGTACCATGTGACATCCGATCGCCCGGATGTATAAAAGACAATGTGCGTATATAACACATACTTAATATCAAAAAGTGAATGAAATAATTTCCTGAAACTAATAAAGAGAAAAGAGTATCTGAAGATTCTAACACTCACAGGACATATTTAAGACATTTTAAGCAAGAAGAAACAGTTATAGATGCTGAGAAAACTATTGACAGTACGTGTGAGCAAAGGAAATAGGAAACAGAGAAACATAAAATCAGAAACAGAGATATGAATGTTTTGAGACACATCTTGAGTAAAGTAGACGTGTGATAGTGAAGGCAAAAGGCAGATGGAAGCGTTGAAAGAAATTAATAATACTTTATAAATTATTTGAGTAACAAAATAGAGGAGGTTGTGGAGATCCATGACCTCATACATTCTGGAAGTTCTGGGCGCAGAGAAGAATAATTACAACAGTATGAAAGTGAAGAATCTGTCAAAGTTATTTCGAAAGTGAAAAATATTTCCTTATTAACTTTTAGGTATTTTATCTTACGTATTGTCTTTCTTTTTTTCGCAGTTCAACTTTTTAATCTACGACTATTAACCATATATCAAAGAGTGTTTTTCTAAAGATGTTTAATTAACTGAAAACAAGGTGTTTTTCATGGACGGTATCTGTTTCTTTATGCCTCTCATTTTTATCTACTCTGTTTTTAACTGTATTAATCGTGAAATAAAAGAAATGCAACCAGCCAAAAGAAAGTGATGTCTTATCTATGATGCTTCGTTCTGGGCATTACTGGCAAACTTGGCAAAGTAAATATATCGATTTCACGAAATGAGGAAACTACGTTCAACACATTACAAGCATTGATCCTTTTTCTTTCCCTTTATTTGTAACAGTCATTTTTTCTCAATACAAAAATGTCTGTATAGATTAATTTGCTTTTCCAGTTTATCAATCTTTTGCTTTTTCTTAAAAGGTAGAAAATATTTTAGATTATAATTTCTGAAATTTAAATAGATTGGGTAGAATATGTGAATTTATACCTTTTTCAAAGGTATATGTGCATAAATGAATATAACGGAAACGATCGGAATTGAAACGCGACTCTCCGATTTTCAAATCCGAGTCTTTGCTCATTACACCACCTTCGCATGCAATCTTACAGTATCTACTGTTCCCAAACAGTCCCCTACCTAGGTTCTGACCTGGCTCAAGGCTGCTTAACTTCATGATTACATGAAAGCCGATGTTTGAACTTGACATGGCAGCAAGCCAAAAAGAACGAGCTTATTGGGGGAATTCCGTTGGCTTCGAATCAAAACAGTAATCATAGTGTGCACCATCTTCAGATTCAGCCAAGTTTGATTAAAAAATATTTGTGCGTAGCATAAGAACGAAAGGTTAACTTTTGAATGAAATTTAGAAAAAAAAAGTGAAACGATAAGAAAAGAGGTGTTCAGACTTTAAAACAACAACTAAAAGGAAAAGATCAAAATGAGAAGAAAAGCAGAATAAGACATCTTTCTCACTCTCTCTCTCTATATATATGTATAGCGTGGGAGGATATCAATATTCTGAGGAGGGTGTATATTGAAAGGCAAGAAATAAGTGTGGGGGCGTCAGTTGGCTTCCTATTTTTTTAAGAATAAGAAATAGATATGTATTTATGACTCGTGCCAAAGGTCTGTGTTCGGGCCAGAATAAAAGCCAGGTTTCAGATACACATTGTCTATGGAGGCAGATTGATACCACACGCTTTTAAACGATTATTTCCCAACAGTTTGATACCTAATTTCAAAATATCAAAACATTCTTGAACGTATCCAGCCACTCTAAAAAATAATAATTCTTTGCTGAAAAATGGCATACACAGTTTGGAAAACGCTTTGATGACTGCAAACTGTACTATAAATTTCTGTTAATATTTTCCTTTAAAATGTTAGAAACGTTGTGATCGAACAATACTATATTTTATAGCTTAGGTGTTTCCATAATATTGAAGCTTGATTTCATCTGTTTGCTTAACAGTATATCAACCCTTTTTGGGTCATTTGAAGTAATAAAACTATGATATGTGTTATTTTGCTTTTACACTTTAATACATGCTGGATGATACTCAGCTTTACTAGAGGCGATAATATGTGTGTTTCTGATGTAGTTGATATTTTGAAATACAGATTGATTTCTTGAAATTGTAGGATATTATATGGATTATATGGATTATTGTTATGATAGCACACTCATGTTTGGTAGTTGATTTTTCACGGCATATCAATCTCTATGGATTACTTCATATCGAAATATAAATATTTTGAAAAAGAACTTTTATGGCTTCAATATTAACTACATCTCCTGCTAAGAAGGTTGTGTTACTGTGTCGAGGCAGAAATTTTTTGACCATAATCCATTTTCCAAGTTCTTAAATTTACCATTCGTCCGTGCATTGAATACTGTTGCAATATCTGATCGGGTGCTCCTGCTATTCATCTCGGGGTTCTAGACAAAATCCAAAAGAGGATCCGCAATGTAATTAGCCCTGATTTGGCTGCTCGCCTTCAGCCACTTTTTTCGCCGACGGAATGTGCCTCTCCTCTGTCTTTTCTGCGAGTGTTTTCATGGCTTCTGCTCTGACGAGCTCCATTACCGGTTGACCCGCCCTCATGGATTTACTCAGGAAACTGGATTGGCAACTAGGTCCCACTATTATATCGTCAAAATAGGCAAATGTAACCGCCACATCTCTATCAGTTTTTTCTTCGCACTTGTGTCAGTGCTTTCTCCAATGCATGCTTTCCTGGTAGCTACAATCGTCAAAGGTTTAATGTTAGTGCAACATTAATAGCGACCTTCTATCTCCTTGAATCTCACCGCTCTCTTAACATTACTTCAACATCCCCTGTACCATTTTTGTCTTTTCTCTCTTCCCTCTCCTCTCACTGTAACTTTCTGTGCACCAGTTGCAGTACTGCCTTGCTTGGGGTGAAACGATCATATATATATATATATATATATATATATATATATATATATATATATATTGCATGCAGTTTTATGTCTTCAGCCACAGATCAAATGTATTGATGGTCAATTTGTTATAAAAATGTATTTTTGGTAATTCTACTATAAAATACATGGTTGGTATATCTTAATATAAAATCTGTTGCTGGCTATTTTGCTTTAAATGTGTATTGTTGCTAATTTGACTTTAAATATGTATTGTTGGTAATTTTTATGTATAAAATGTATGGCCCGTTACTTTACTATAAAACTATATTTTATACTTTCATAGTGTTTTGTTATTGTTAGGGGGTTCAATATTTTCCCATAAATGGGATCGTGAAAGGTGCTACCACAATGGGTCAGTGTAAACCTGGTAACAAAACAATTAAAGAGTAGTTGCACGTTTCTAAAATCGTCTATTCACCACTTCAGAGACCTAATTGCCGGATGTAGTTCATCGTCATACCCAGGACGAAATGTAGAATGTAGAACATATTATATATTAATATAATAATATTTAATACCACTCAGTACACACTGCTTAGCCTGTGGATTGAACTCACTGTTAAGATATCACCAAATTCACGAAGCAATGTCTTAATACGTTCAGTCAATCAGTTAAATGCCATACGTGATACATGCTTTGGTGATCATGTCTGAAAGAGTCATGCCTGACTGGGCAGAAAATTATCCCGGAGCAGTTTGCCATTACTTTCTTCGGTAGATTGGTTGCCAGCCAAGGCTATAGAACCCAATCTATCCTGTTATTTAACCCATAACTGGAAAGCAAGAGACGGATTAATACCTTTCCCAAGGTTATTTACGCGTAAGTGAATGCAAAGCATTCAAATGGAATTCGAAATCGGATCCCCGATTACTCTTTCCGAGCCTATATCCACTGCACCATAACGCACATATTACAACGGTCGAAAACAACATAGATGAGTACAATAGCCTGCATGAAGATAAGGTAAATAATAACACATCATCCATACACATTTTGCGAGGTTTTCTGTCCTTGTAATTCTACTAATGTCGGAAAACTGTATTTAACTTCTGTTGAGTCGGTATATTACAAATGTCCGAGACAGAGATTTCAAATACATTTTCTGTCACCCAACTATTGGTAGATATGGCAAGAATCATTTTCCTGAAGATAGAATTTCCGTCTCTTGTCATTGCAAAGAAAACATGATAAACAATATACGCGTGATTAATTACATATTTTCATCTTTTTCTTCTATATACAGTGTCCCATCTCCCTATACCTAATCAGTCTTAGCACTCTTTCTGCTGCTATCCCACCCAAACACCGCTATGACACCTATTTGCTCAGTTCAGTTAAGTATGTTACACGTTACTTCTCCCTGTTTTTTATTCCAACTACCATCTCCCTATACCTAATGACTCTTAGCACGCTTTCTGCTGCTATCCCACCCAAACACCGCTATGCCACCTATTTGCTCAGTCCAATCAAGTATGTTATACGTTACTTCTCCCTGTTCCTTATTCCAACTCTCTGACCTGTGAGTGTCAGATTCTCCAAACCATCCGCCCTCATTACATGTCTCAGAAAATTCAGCTGTCTTGGCTTGATGTTAAGTATTAGTTTCGTTTTCCGTTTCCATCCTCTCCAAAATTTCATTATTGCTCATATATTCGTTCCGTGATATCCTCAGCATCACTGAGCCATATAATCAATCAAGAATGCTAATTCTATTTTTACAAAATATCCCAAGATCGTTTTCATGAAAATCATTGACCAAACCAATGATACTTTTATCCCTAAACTCACTTGGGAGAATCTTTATGTTTTTAACATTTGACAAAGTGAAGCCTGTCCTCAATGTTAGGGATTCGTAAGGTTTTCGTTTTTACACACATGAATTGAAAACACATTTTCTGACAATCCTCTGACCAGAGTCAATATAGAAAAACAACTGTTTTTGACAGCTGTAATTTACTTGGCTTGAGACTTGGGAAATGGCATCGCTATAAATGTATCCATCTATGCAATACTAGACACCGTCATTCAAATATTCTTCATTCGTATTTAAAGAAAACAGAATTTGGAAGCAGCTATACGTAATTAATACGTTTTATTTGTGTGTGTGTGTGTGGTGCTTTTATTAACGATTATAGTTTCTCGTGCCTTTGCAGAAATGAAAGTCATCGTCTGGCCAAGTAAATGGGGCTGGAGCGTCTGTTAAAGAACGTATCAAGTAGTAATGCACAGTTCTTTAAAGGAAAGGATTGGAAAGGAGTGGCTAGGCCAGACAGAACAAAGAAGAATAAAGCAAAATTATCGTAGCTAAAAGCAGAAAAATCAGAAAGATAAAAATATAAAAGAAAGAAAAAAAGAAAATCTGCACAGAAGACTTTACCAGAATTATGACTCTCAAAGAAGTCTCAGCAGGAAATCGAAACGATTCGTATGATAGCCAGAGGCTTTATTACAAATTATAGATTTGGTTGCTTGCATGAAGACCCAGAATTCCTTATCTGCGATTAACCAAAGAATATTTTGCTTAAACAGCACTAAATCTTCTCAATCGAGTTAAGCTACTGACAAAAAAGCGAAAAGAATTCAATATTTGTTATGGTTTTAGTACGTTAGAAATGCGATGAAATCTAACATTATCTTTTACAAACTACGTTTCTTGCTAATTCAAATAATGAAGCACATTTTCGGTGATAAAATTTTTACGTCATGATTAACAAATATATTGAGAAGTTTGAGTTTTGAGTTTAATGGCATATAAACCTCTTTGGGTTATTTAATACCAAAAAGGTGGGGTTTCAACGTATTTTTTAATGTCTGGTTATGGTGAGAAGGTGAAGTTAGTGAGATTTTGATGAAAATTTTTTATTTCATTTTAGAAAACTGAAGTTGTTTCCTAGTTTTGTATTAAAAATGTATTGCTGGTAATAATATTTTTCCTTTAAAAATGTGTTATGTTATTAGTTTTTTTTTCCTTCAAAAATTTATTATTAGTAATCCTTCTTTTCCAAAAATTGTATATTTTTCGATAAAAGTCTATTTTTATGTATATATTTATATAAAAGTCTATTTTTATACTTTCATAGTGTTTTGACGCCAGTGTGGGGGTTAACTATTTGCTCATAGCTGGAACGCTAATATTTGTTACTACTTCGGCCAGGGTGAACCTGTGAACAACAGCAATTAAGAGGTGGTTCCATTCTCCTCACAACCTTTCAATCAGAGGCCTTGCTGCCGGACGCAGTTTACTGTCATACCCAGGACCAATATATTGAGAAACATTGAATAAGGAATAATGAATAAGAATACATAAGCGTTGAACAGAAATAGTCAGATTCTGATTAATGGCACGTATATCATAAATAAGTCTTCATATGTAGTAAATAAAGACACATTTATTTTTAATATATGGGTTACATAACTGTTATCAGCGCGAAAAGTCGAATCTGGGAATAGAATTCAAATTCTGATTAAATCTAGTTCGTTCAATGCTATTGGAAAACGCATGGATCAATCTTGCCCAGCTGAAAATTAAATGGGTGGCTGTCAATTTAGGTGAAGGAAAATTCCGAACCAAATTTCTTAAAAGATTGGGCAAATTGGAATCTTTCGCTATTGGTGATTATATAAGCGCAGGTTAGATCCAGCACGAAGCCAAAAGTATAGAGTGTCTAGTAAGGATCGAACTCACTTTTTAATTGTACTGATCATAGCGAGCTATGATCAGTGCAATCAGTACTTGCTAACCATAACATAACATTGAAGTATTTAGCTATTGATAGCGAAACCAGTCTAGATCAACATATTTTTGTTAGAGAAACTTAATGATCAGTTGCAGTCTATGTGCTGTCTCTATGACCTAAATTGGTTATGATGTTCATGTTATGACAATTTAAATAAAAGTCAGTATTAATTTGAATTCATTTGTCAGATCTACTTATATCATATATATATATATATATATATATATATATATATATATATATAAAACAAATACTGTATATAATATCATACTTTTTTGATCAGTTGCAGTGTATGTGCTGCCTCTATGACCTATATTGGTTATGATGTTCATGCTTATGACAATTTAAATAAAAGTCAGTATTAATTTGAATTCATTTGTCAGATCTACTTATATCACACACACACACACACACACACACACACACACACACACACACACACACACATATATATATATATATATATATATATATATGTATAAAATAAATACTGTATATAATATCATCCTTTTTTTTTCTAGAAAGAATTCCATAATTAGTTTCACACGTTTCTTACATACGAACAATTTTCTCCAGTTGTGCTTGAACACTCTGGTTCTTTCACCGGTGCACCGTGTAGTGAAAATGAGTATCCGATTATAGAGAGAATATAAGCATTGGCTGATGTTGTGAAACTGTCTCTTTTGTTTGTTTTAATATCTGATTTAGCAAAGAAGATCCAAAGGTTACGCCCATACAAGCAGTATCAATCCCATTGTGGGTTGTCAAAGTTAATCTCTGGCAATTGTTGCCAACATATGATTACGAAAGCGGTTTGAGCAATTTTCCACTTCCCCTCGTGTGGCATCGACATTAATTTCAACCTTGTAGTATTTTCTTTTTCAGTAGTTATCTTGATAAACATTTTAGTAAGTCAGTCAATCAGTTAAGTGCCCTACATGATACACACTTTCGATCCATGATTGACTAGCTAGAAGATTTTCCCGCAGTCGTTCGTCATTTCTTTCTGAGGTAGACTTGTTGCCAAACAAGGCTACAGAACCCAATCCGCCTTGCTATTCAACCACAGATGGATTCATACCATTCCCATGTGTATTTGTGCATAAGTGAATGCAAAGAATGTCAGCTGGAATTTGATCTCGGTCACGGATTTCTCATTCTGTGCCCATATTCATAACGCCACTACGCACTTCCGCTATAAACACCTTAGGCAAACCAGAGTCCACCGAAACAGAATACTACCATAAAAAGAACAATGGTTAGAATTCTCTAGAAAGACGTCTGCTGAGAGAGAAAGCAGGAATCGGAATTTTATACGGCTAATCCTGAGTTTTAAAGGATTAAGTGTTACGCATTAAATTCTAGGATAATACAAAAAATACTCAAAAAGATTCATCAACTTAATTTTGAGGAAAATGCAATAGTCAATAAGAAATTAAAAATATTGGCATGAAATCATCATGAAAATGACAGAAAACTCTTGAATATTGAAATTAAAACTAAATTAGATTAAAGAAGAAAGTGTAGATATGGAGTTGCTTAATCAAGCAAGTAGTTCACTTTGAGCGACTTCTATTTAAATTCAAACGCCTCTTGTAACCATTCCTCGCTATGACTATGATTGATATATTTACTGAGCCGATCAAAACGGCCCGTCAGTGACGTATGACACCAAGATATAATCTTATTGACCATTTAAAAAAAAATTCCGGATATCAATGCAAGTTGATTGTTAGCCTGGAGATCGGCCATCAGTCAAGAAAGAGGAGAAGTAACAGAATGAAACAATAGACTCAAGTTAATGGATAAGTTTTGAAGGCTGTTATTTAATTTTTTTTGTCTTTTTCTTCCGTTTTAAGTCAGTAGTATAAAAAAGATACACATTCATAAAATTACTACGATAAAATTATGGCTGAGACTACGAACTACAATTATACCTACTTAGAGCCAAACCCGAAGCAAAAACTAAAATAAAAGGGCTGAAAATTTGATTTTAATCAGACCCGGTATATATTATCAATTTTCTGCACTATTGTAAGAACTGCAACCTTGAAACTTCTGAATATCGTTTCTTATGTCTTTGTCTATGAGTGTATCAAATTTGATTAAAATCGGACCAATCCTTCTATAACCCGATTTTTTCGATTAAATATATATATATATATATATATATATAATATAACTTTTCTGCACTATTGTAAGAACTGCAACCTTGAAATTTCTGAATATCGTTTCTTATGTCTTCGAAGTGAGATTTTCTTGCATCATTATATATTCTTTTATAGTATCCTACTAAATTTAATATGATATACTTTTGAGGAAATATCAAAAAGAAAGTTTGTGGCTTAAAAAACAAGAAGAGAAAGAGCAGCAACGACGACAAGAACAACAACAGTAATAATAATAATAATAATAATATTAATAAAAATTATTTTGTGGTTTTTGACTTTCATAGAATGATAATACCTGTTTTATTAAGATCTTTGAGAACACGTCATTCAATTGGTCTAACTTTTTCTAAGTTGCTCCTGATACTATTACTCATCACATAAATGGTGAACAAACAACAAGATAACTCAGCAAATGAGAAGGCAGTGAATAGTAGTTTAATGATTGGTGCATTCTTGAAATTAAAAATATTTAAAACAGCTTGCTTTGGTCTTCAAACACCAGCGTATATATATATATATATATATATATATATATATATATATATATATATATATATAGTAGGTTAGTTGAGGGCACGCCTTTTCATAGTTCTAACATTTTTCTAACTTTTTTATTAGTTCACATCAAACTAACTCAGCAAATGAAAAGGCTAGACGTAATTCTTTTTCTAAAGGCGCTGAATAGTGATTTAAAGAAGGCGTCCTGAAAGTTGCACGTTGCTTTGATGACAAAGTTTGCAAAACACTGGGAAATGCTGACAGAGTTTCTACAGTCGTAGGCGAAGTTAAAGTTCCTAAAACAATTGGAAGATCCAATGTTGGCGATAAGCGCAGAAAATCATCGATAAGAAAATCAGAAAGTTCATTAATGATATTGTTAAAAAGTTCAAGTTTTTAAAATACTCTATCGGAAAAACTGCGAATGGGATCCTCCGATACAAGTCATATGTGATTCGGAAGGGTCACAGTCATGATAGACTGAGCAGGAGATCCTTTGATACAAGTCATATGTGATTCGGAGGGGTCACAATCATGATAGACTGAGCATGAGATTCTTTGATACAAGTCATATGTGATTCGGAGGGGTCACAATCATGATAGACTGAGCATGAGATTCTTTGATACAAGTCATATGTGATTCGGGGGTAGCAATCATGTCTGGAAAGGTATAAGATAATGGGGTTGTTCCGTGAAATACTTTTGTTGAAAAAGTTGAAGCATCTAAGGCCTGGAATATTTCGTTTTTGTTTTGGTGAGAAAAATTTGATCAGAGTCATAAGGTCTAACAAAGTTATGACAGTTTGTTATGCAGAGACCCTAAGGTTATTCCACCGGTCATATACACTGTTTTCAGAAACTATGATAGTTCTGGGAGTTGTGGACAACGAGGAACGTATCATGCTTCTTCACTTCCTTACTCCGAGATTAAGTGTCATTGCTACTGACTAAAAAGAAGTGTTGGACAGGTTTTTGGAGACAAAGGTAGAGAGTGTGTGTCGTGTCATATAGTCAAAACAATCCAGGAATTAATACATTACGATCTCTGCGATCGGTCGCATCATATATATGACCTTCTAGTTCTCCAAACCTAAATCCGTTGAATTATTACATCTAGAGAATATTTGAAAGTAAAGTCAATTAAGGCCTCCTTAAAATTATAAAATTTTTGAAATCTGTCATAACTAAAACCATGTCCAAAATATTTAAAGATCATCTGATTCTGGCATGCTAAATTATTGAAGGCGCTGTGAAAGCTAACGGTTGATTCATTTAGAAGATTCATCGAGAAACACCTCAAGGTTATCAAGCCATTGTCTCTCACACAAAGTTCTTCATTTACTTTTATGCATACTTTTAATAAATATTTGCCTTCAAAGGATATATCAACCCTGTATTAGTAATAACTTGGAAGAGAAACGTTGGAATGCAATGGCTTTGATAGTACGCATATACCCAAGAATAACCAATAATTGTATCCAGATAAACGTTGCCACACATTGGGATATGAAAATTGTGGAAACGGAATAGTCGAAAATACAAAACTTATAAGATCTGGAAGAGCCAATCAGAACATTATACCACACAGCAGTTCAAATGGTCCCATTTTGTTGTTAGTGTACTGAGGACTAATTCCAGGAATTGTTCTCTCTTGCTGGTCACCTTGAGAATACCTGACATCATTGGGAGTGCGAAGGCAGTATGTGAATATCATCACCTGAAAAAATATCAAAGTGTCAGAGAGGATATCAAACACTGGTAACAAAAACTAAACAACAACAACCAAACAATAACAACAACAACAACAACAACAACAATAATAATAATAATAATAATAATAATAATAATAAGAAGAAGAAGAAGAAGAAGAAGAAGAAGGAAAAGAAAACTAAAACAAAACTGTGAAAATAAAATCCCTCACACGCAAATAAGTACAAAATTAATTATTTGTTGAACGGTTCAAAGCTAAAAGTCCTATTTTTGTGATTTTAGTAGTCCTGTATTATTTTGAATAACATTAAGTATTTATAAGGGCATAAAATGAAGCTTTAATACAAACTTCTTCAAAGAAGCCATTGCTGATTTCTTTGTGTCCCACGCTGGTTAAGACAAATCATTTTTGTCTGTAAACAAATAATGCTCAATACATGCTGTAATTATCTTTAATTTCACTCACTTTGCCTTAATTAATAAAAACTATCGAATTCGCTATTTCTCTGATAAAAAAAGAATAAGGTTAACAAAAGAAAAAATCATCGTAGTTAAACATTAATGGGAAATTTGATATTGAAAATAGGCTCCGTATAACCTTCAGTTATTTTGCCAATTGAATTTACACCATATCTGTGTCCTGTTCTTTCTGGGTGTGGATGATCATAGATCTTAGCAACTTCCTTGATTTGGTTGCACATTTTTCTTTCATTCTTTTCTGTTTTTTTGTTCACAATTCTCACACAAGATTTTAGAACACTGAAAATGTATCCCCATAGAAAGTAATAATACTTAATATTTCGTTTTAAGACATTCTGGATATTAGAATAAAAAAAAGACAACACTTCAAATGTAACTCTTGCCGAAAAATTAACTTGTATTCTATAGTCAATTGTTTTTAGTGCCATAGTTGGATCTTTGCCCATGCCAGGCAAAATCTTATTACATCCCGTACCTTTATATATATATATATATATATATATATATATAACAGTCGTTTGTCTTGTGACGTCAATGGGCATGCGCTCAATATTAAGGCTGTTCTGGCTGTTACAAGAAATATTGGACCCCCTAATATTTCAGTATATTTATAGCTTTTACAATGCATTAATGCCGGTTGATTTATGCATATTTGTACCTATGTTTTCTGACATAGGTCTTGCCTGCTACTAATTTATTTTTGTAGATTTTCCAATTTTGGGATGTTTTTCTTCATAACTTCTCTAAATCTCCAGTCTCTTTTTTCTCTTTTTATATTTGTTTCTTGTTTTTCATTTTGGTTCGGTGGTGTGGAGCTTATATCTTTCTTCAGTGTTGCCGAGATTTTAAAAAATCAATGGAACTAAAAGCATTTGTGGTTCGATGTATGCATAATTGCTTCAGCTACTTCATTTCATTTCATAGTTTGTATCTACTTGTTTGGGTCCAAGTTACACAACAAAAAAGACGTGATGCTTTTACGAAGGGCAATATGAACTATATATATATATATATATATATATATATATATATATATATATGGGTTGATTTTCTAAGCGCAGCTTAGGTGTGGCCTGAATGTATATTACTATCGATTACACCACGTCGAGCTGCCCGATATATATATATATATATATATATATATATATATATATATATATATATATTATTATTATTATTATTTATAAACGTTATAATTAGTGATTAGAAGTGTCCAACACATCCCTTTTTATCACTTTTTCTTTTTAACAGCGTAATTAACTTTTAATGGCTTAGAAATTCTATAGTCTGAAGCAAACTGAGAGACAACAGTTACAATTACAAAAAATAAAAAATAAAAAAGTGTTCTTAACTAAAGGTCAATATAACTTTTCTAGCAGTGATAATCTACCGCCTTAGTGTGTCGTGAGTACCTCTTAAGTGTTTCACAGCATACACACACCACACACGTGTGTGTGTGTGTGTGTGTGTGTGTGTGTGTGTGTGTGTGTGTGATCATGGTACATTTTGTATTTGAATAAGTGAACGAGTAATAAACTATTTCTTTTCAAATAATTCTTTTCGATATTCTTCAATTATTATATTTTAAAACCTTATTTAATATTCATTTTTATATTATTTTTATGTTTTAATTTAACTTTAAAGTTTTTTCCTTTACTTGAATAATAATTGTATTTAACATTCTTTGTTTAATTCAAAAGTTTTACTAAGTTATAATGAATTATGGATTAATATTGTCGAAGTTTCCGATATACAGCATTGAGCATTCGTTTTAATGATTTTTCTAATTTTTAAGAAGTCTATTGCTGTGAAATGTGCATAAAATGAACATTATATCTGTGAAGATTTTCCGCTAATTTTTCAAAAAGTTTTTTTTCATTTGTGATTTCGTGTTTTTTTTTTATTTAGAGGCGTATGCAATCACCATTTATTTCTTATTTTTTCTGGTTTTTAAGTTCATAGATTATTTGTAAAATCGAAATTTTAGATGCTTTTGAGAACGAAATATTTTAGATGCTTTTGAAGACGGCACAGTTTTAGATGCTTTCGAAAACGGAAAAATTTTAGATAGTTTTCAAGATAGAACAATTTTAGATGCCTTTCAAGACGGAAAAAAATTGTAGATATTTTGAAGAAGTCAATTCGCGTAAATGCCGCAGAGAATTTTTTTCTTATTTCTATATATAAGTGATAGCAAACTGAAAGAAAATATGTTTTAGGATTTATTACATATTAAAAATGCAAAACAAATTAAAAAAAAGAAAATAAAAAGAAAAAAAAATGGATGTCATAAAAAGATTGTATAAAGAAAACCAACTGCTTCCTTCCTCATTCTCACGTCAAATAAAACTTAAAAAACGTCAACGCTGCCCTCTGTTTTGACATTCTCTTTGAAAATTTAAAAATACAAATTTTATAGCAATTCGATTACTTTAATGTTGGTAACTTGCATGAGACATATCAATTAAGTGCCATACAGGATACACGCTTAGGCGATCATGTCTCGAAAGAGACATGAATGACTGGGCAAAAGATTATCCCGCAGTAGGTTACCATTGATTTCTGCGGTAGGCTGGCTGTCAGTCAAGGCTATAAAATCCAATCTGTCCTGTTATTTAACCCATAACTGGAGGGAACAATCGGATTAATACCATTCCCAAGGGTATTTGCGCGTAAGTGAATCCAGGGAATTTAAATGGAATTCGAACTAGGCTCCACGATTTCTCGTTCTGAGTCGATATCCACTGCAACCACATGAGACATACAAACGTAAGAAATAAAAAATACTGATGATATCCACAGTCTTAACTGGCGAAAATCGCCTGCAGCTCGTAGGCAATTTCTTATTTCTTATTCAGTTAACTTTGAGAGACTCTTCACAGCAAGGTTACCTTGCTGTCAAGAGTCTCTCGAAGTTAACTGAATAAGAAATTAAAACAACATTCTCAAACATTTAAGCCCTTTATTTATTGAACAATTTTTACAAAATTTCGCTTAATGCAAGGCTTTATATGTACTGAAGAAAATACATTCTTCTTTAATGTGACGTGTTCTTTAAGGACTTAGGCGATCATAACAATTCACATCTTCCTATCTCTTGTAGCTTTTAATACATTTTGTCTTTCTTATTTCTCTTAAACGCTGTTTTGATATCCATTTGCTTAAGAACATCAAGTATGTCAAACTTGAATCCAGCACTTCCCTCGTTTTTTCTACATCACACCGTGTATTTTGCTTTCATTTCTCTTTACCTTCTTTACTATCTTCACACCTGTGTTGCCATCCTTCTCTTGCCCTTTCTCTCACACCCCCTGTGACTGGCTCTTTCTCTTCACTTTCCTCCATGCTTTTTACTCTCTTGTGTATCCCCCTGCGCATCAGTGGCGGTACCGCTTTGCTTGGAGTAAAACAATTTAAAAAAATCTCTGTTCCTCTTTAACCTCTATCTGTGACGTGAGTATCAGATTCTGCAGCCACATGGAAGCTCTCATGGAGAACTAAAATTACTAGAACACTGTAGATTTTTCTAGATAAACATACTAACAAATATACTACGAAAGGTGTCCTGATGTCATATCACAAATTAAAACAGTAGAATACATTAAACGATTATTTGTTGCTGAAGGAAAACCGAAGATGTTGAATAAAAGAAAAGTTTATTAATTTTGAATAATGATTTTTGATAGCGGCACGGCAAAACATCAGTTTTATCATCATTCAACCTGTTGTATCTCTGGTTTCAGTTTAGCTATTGTATACATTTTGTTATTTTTTGAAGAATAGAAAGTAAAATAAAGTAAGAAAAATGGCTACGAAAAAGAAAAAAGAAAAAGGAAGAAAAAAGTAAAATAAGAAAGAAATTAAGTAAGATTGATGTCTATAAGAAAGAAAGAAAGAAAGATTTTGACAAATAGGAATGAAAGAACAAAATGAAAGTAAAAAAGCTAGCTAAAGGAAACAATTAAAGTAAGACAGATGGCTATAAGAAAGAAGGAAAGAAAGGAGGATAGAAATAAAAACAATAAAGAACAGAATGCAAGTAAAAGGATGACTATATGACATAAAGAAGAAATTGGTGCGACAGTTAAAGCACCAAGAAATACATGAAAGTAAAATGATAGCCACATAAATGTTAATGAAATTAAGATATATGTCTTTTTGAAAGAAAAGAAAAACATAAGAGTTACAAAGATTGCTACAAGACAGAAATTAAGAAGGAAAGAAAAACAAAGAATGGAAGACTGACGAAAAAAAAAACAAAACTAGAAATATCAGTCAAAGATCTCAAACCTCCGCCAGGACAATGCCAGCGATTACCAAAAAATGATTATTAAAATAATTTCTAACTGCAATGAAGTTAAGAGTGAAAGTATAAAAAGAGTGAAAGTATAAAAAGAGTGAAAGTATAAAAAAAGAGTGAGAGTATAAAAAGAGTGAAAGCATAAAAAGACTGAAAGTATAAAAAGAGTGAAAGAGTGAAAAGAGTGAAAGTATAAAAAGAGTGAAAGTATAAAAAGAGTGAAAGAGTGAAAAGAGTGAAAGTATAAAAAGAGTGAAAGTATAAAAAGAGTGAAAGTATAAAAAAGAGTGAGAGTATAAAAAGAGTGAAAGTATAAAAAGAGTGAAAGTATAAAAAGAGTGAAAGAGTGAAAAGAGTGAAAGTATAAAAAGAGTGAAAGTATAAAAAGAGTGAAAGTATAAAAAAAGAGTGAGAGTATAAAAATTGAACTTGATCGTTCTCAAAATTAAATGAATACTTAAAATGAAACAGGAGAGGTAATTCAGTATTTGGCATTTGAAAGGGAAACAAATTTTAATAATAAAAACCCAGAAACTTTACCTAGTACCAGATCAAACCCATAGTCTAATCATTTGATAACAGTCATGAGGCTAATCATCCCTGAAAATGTCATCCGAAACAGACAAACAAACGAGACCGAATGCGATGCCACCGTCTTAAGTAATGAAGAAAGAGAGAAAAGTAAAAGAATGGCTAATGACATTAGGAAAGCAAGAAACGCGAGTAGCAAAGACGGTTAAAGGAAAAGGCATCAAGAAAGAAATTAAAGAAAGATGGAAATAAGAAAGAAAGACATAAAACGAGAAATAAATAAAACAGAAATGATGGTAGAAAGGAAGGATAGAAAAATGAAAGAAAAAACTAACGAACCCAGCTATAAAATATTAAGAAAGAATGAAAATAATTCTTCGATTAGACAAAATGAGTTAAAAAAAAGAAAGAGAGAAAATAATTAAATTTTGAAAGATATTTATAAAAACAAAATAACGATATATATAAACTATAATATGTAAACAACACCAACAGCGAGAACGTTCTATCAGTTAACCGTTTCGAACGGGCGTTCTATGCGGTAACCAGAGAACATAGCTAAACTCGTAAATAGCTGCTGTTTATAAAAATCTCCCCTCTCTGCAGGGCTCAAAGTCAAGCGAGAGCATAAATAAATAATCCAAAGACAAGTCTCTCTCTCTATATATATATACATACATATATAGTGTATCGAAGCAGCAAATAATATTCTAAACATGTATTGTTAAATATAAGAGACAATGAATGTCTATTATGTTTAATCATGAGTAGTTCTAAACGTCGTATTTTGGCTTTAATTTCAGTTGAAAATAAAGACAAAAATTCTCCAACATTTGGTTAATTTTTTATTAATTTGGTTCTAAGCTGTAATGTGCATTTGAATACATGGTTCTGTTGTCATTTCGCGCTATCACGCGGTGTGACGTCATAGAACCGCATTGCAAAATTGCGAACTGCGTTTGTTATTTTTGGTAACTATTGACGTTGCCTAGCGGAGTTTTCTGTCAACACAAAATAAAATCGTCTTTGACGGTGGATGTTATTGTATTGCCGTCTTAATAACCTATCTGAAGATGGCTTTTGTGAGAGTAAGTTGCGAATCCGTCCATATATATATATATATATCTATATAGTAAAGTTTTGACACACACACACATACACACACACACACACACACAGATATATATACAAAATAAAGTAGATTCAATTACAGCACGCACAACGAGCAAACACCACCAGATAAATCAGATAGATAAGACAACAGCAATGAAACTGATATTCTTTGATCCGGTCAAAGTCACATCAACTCCCAGATCCTACGAACTGATTCTATCAGACCAATAAAACCCCAACCTGAATACACACACGTACACACACACACACACACACACACACACACACACACACACACACCATTAGACCATAAAAAGCCCCCCAACTTGAACACACACAGATACACACTCGCACACACACACGCGCGCGCGCGCACACACACATACATACACGCACACAAGTACAGCAGCAGTGGATAAAGCCAGCCATTCATAGATGGGCAGCTAAAAAACACGGACATTCTGAGAATTTCTCTGCCATTCTGAAGATGAGATTATAGTCTCGAAATATCAATATAATAATAAACAGGTCATACAAACACCTCTCAACCTTCCTTTATTTCATTCAACGCATTGTGACAGCCTTCAAGACATAACACATACATACATATATATATAGAGAGGGATTCGCAACTTACTCTCGTTGTTAAGGTAACTGCTAATGTTCTTGTTACAAGGGAATATGTCATTGCGAAATGGAGAGGATCAGGTTGAGTGACTGGTAAATATGTGGTAAAATGAATGTAAAAATATGGCCAGAATAATGAAAGAAAGAAATCAAAGTAATGAAGCCAACTATAAGAAGGAAGGTAAAATGGCAATTAGAAAAGATAAATTAAAGCGAAAGAATGGCAGATAGAAAGACATTCAATTTAGAAAGATGCTTATAAGGAAGAAATAGTGAAATCAGTAATGAATTCGAATACTGTCAGCTAAAGGCGTTTTTTTTTTACATTTTATATAATACGCTAAAGCCCGACTTCTCGCACCGATAACCTCAGAGGTAGAATCGCCGACTGATATCAATTCAGTCGGGTTTCAATCCTGGCAAGAAGCAACCGGATAACTAACCGTACTGATGAGCTGTGAAACAAAGCTGTCTGCTGGCCTCTCTCTCTCTCTCTCTCTCTCTCTATATATATATATATATATATATATATATTAGTCTGTTTTAGTATAATTTCCATAACTAAAGGAGAGATTGGGAAAAATCCGAGGCGCAAATTAATGTGTAGGTAGTACTGGATAGCGGCGCTCTTGAGAACTTTTCTTCTGAATAAATTGTTTACTCTTTTTATTAGTGTGGTATTTTTAAAATCGAAATTGTGGTTGAATTTATTTCTGTTTATTTGTTCCTCCATCTACATCGGAGAAACAAGTAGAAATCTAAAAAAACGTATATATGAACACAAAAGAGACCTCACTAATAATAATCTTACAAATGCATTAGTGATTCACAGAAATAAATTCAACCACAATTTCGATTTTAAAAATGCCACACTAATAAAAAGAGTAAACAATTTATTCATAAGAATATATATATATATAGCAAGCGAGAGCATAAATAAATCATCCGCAGACAAGCCTGTATATATATCATTGTGTAAATTAATTGAAACAACTATTTAGTTTACTTTTCTTTCACCATAAGATCAGTTTTAGACATAATGGAGTGACATAGCGTAATCGATTTTTTTGCCACAGATTACGTCATTTTCAGTGGTGTGCAGTAATATAAATCTGTTTTCGGAGTGTACGATGAAATTTATTTGGCCTTGAAAAATAGTGCAATAGTTTTATTGCGCCCAGACACTATTGTCTCGTCTATCGATTAATTGTCTGCGACGCACGTTATTCCAAGTAAGCCTACGAAAATATTAACGCTGCATTAGCCCACTGGCAAGCCTAACAGAGAGATCGCTGATATCGTTGGTGTCAACATTTAAACTGTCGTGACATCACGGCAAAGGAACTAACTGGATCCATCAATACAAACATAAAGAAAAATGCGTTCGGAAGACCAAAACAACGCCAAGAGACTACTTATATGTGATCAGGAAAAGAGAGAAAGATCCTTGGAAAACATTAATCGTTTTGTTCCAGTTAACTTGCACAAGGTTATATATATATATATATATATATATATATATATATATATATATATATATGCGTGTGTGTGTGTGTGTGTGTGTGTGTATTCATAACTCTCTCATGTTGCTACGGTATTGTTATTGTCCCAAGAGAATATTTCATTACAAATTAGCGATGCAGAGGCTGAATGACTGATAAACTTATAATTAGATTATCAGATGTTCTTCGTTGTTACTCACTGTATTATCACTAATTTTTTGTTAGTTTTAGGCAAGTTGATTTTTATTAAACAAAAAGAAGGAGCCAGAAAGAAGCGTTACATAATTTATGAATTATACTTAAATTTAAAGAATGTATATTGTATATAAATTGACCTCATGTAGAAAGACAAACGTTTATTTACTTTCAAAACTCATATTTGTTAAGGAATTTCATACTAGATTACTATTAAATGAATCCTTCAAACGTAAAGGCATGTACAGGGTGGTCAGCACGTGCTAAATCAAATTAAGCAAATAAGAATATTTGTAGTTGTACAAGAGGTAGCATGCTTGATTCCCGTAGATTTAATTCGAATGAAATTAATTTTATTGTATTGATTTTGTTTGGGCTAAGCTTGATAAATAAAGCTCTTCACTTGGCTTCATATCTCGCATATCTGTGAGTTAATACCCTGGTTTCAATCATCTTTGCTTGCTCGTAGATTATTTTTGTCTTTCATTTTTCTCGGTTTTCGTATTATACCCTAGTAAGGTAACCTGAGTAAATATTATGTCACTGAAGATTAGTATTGCTGGCCCGAAAAAACAATCTCAACAATTATATTTCAAATTCTTTTGCTTACTGTACCGATGAAAATATAAATAAACCTTTTTGTTTTATAAATAATAATAGCAAATTATAACGACTAAAATTCAAAGTTAATCAGAAAATGAAAAATTATTTTAAAATGTTGGTTTAATAATAACGTTTTTAAACACGTCAATTCAATTTAATTCCTGTTAAAATTATTTTGACGGATCCTGAATCCTCTTCTTTTATTGTACTCATACTTTATTAACGTCTTCTCAGATCATTTTACACTCAGTAACTCCTTGCATATTAGTGTTTTTAACGGCTTCCTAAGCGCAATATAATTAAAAGAAAAAATATTTTAAGTTGGTTGAATAGGCGAACAGACGT
Source organism: Ascarosepion bandense (assembly GCA_037127315.1). Lineage (NCBI taxonomy): Eukaryota > Metazoa > Mollusca > Cephalopoda > Sepiida > Sepiidae > Ascarosepion > Ascarosepion bandense. The sequence goes on from JBBBDQ010001484.1 coordinate 2,468,683, forward strand.
TAACTTCCGTCTTCCCCGTCTTTATCGAATTCGATCGATTGTTCATATGAGGTAATTTCAGAATCACCGAGATAATCACTGCTAAAATAACTCTTCCTTTAAGAATATTACAACAGCAAAAAGTCGTTCGCTTTTCTGAAACATTGTAAGGTGTAATATCTACTTTAAATATTGACTGTCATCGCAATTTTGAAAATAACATCACGGATTTTGTGGATTCTAACGCGCTGCGATAATTAGATTACTATAAAGATACGGGTTTAAAAAAACCAAAAAAAACTGGTAATCTATTAAGAAACAACGTCCATTTGTTTGTTAGATTACTATTATTATTGTTTGTGTTGCTCATTGAAATAGTCATTGAAAATTCTGTTCTTGAGATATCGTTTCAAGAAGACACCTCGCAACACAGGAAACTTTCAGAAATACTCAGACAGTAAATAATGGTAATTTTCTGCAGTTCTACAGTCTTTTTTTCGATTTCAATTTTCCCGAAATGCTTTTACAATCTTTTAGATGGTGTTCCAATTACAATTATTATTAAAAAATTGTTTTCTTCTTTTTATTATTATTATTATTATTATTATTATTATTATTATAATATATTTTGTGATAGACATTTTTTCGTCTTATTGATTCCTGCGACAAATATCTCGCTTGAATAAAACCGAATATTATTTAACGAACCATAAGTATTTACAAATTTCACTTTAATTTGAGCATTAATTTTCATTATCTCAAAGTTAGTCTTACATTAATGATTATTTCACCAAATAGACTGAGATAATATGACTAAACATAGTACATTTATGTTATAAATTTACAGTCACATCTCAAATGTTTTATGCTATCTTGTTTTGTTTTCATATTTTAGTACTTAGATATAATCTTTCATTAACTGAAAAATTTGGAAAAAATCGTCTCATTATTAATTCATGGCAATGATATTGATGAATTAACGGAAAAATTTAAGATGAATATTCGGAAATGGTAAATTTGCATTAATTAAAAATAAAGTAACACTCGACAAGAAAAATCACATCACAAATCCCGACAGTTCATTTTTCCTGATCGAGGCCATTACTACTGTGGCCACTGCGATCTATAATGTTAATCTAGGTACTGACACCTCTGTATTCGAATTTTAGCAACATATATACTATTTCGATGACCTAGTCATAATTTTAAATTACTTTAATTCTGTGATATAGCATGTTATTATCAAGTGTACAATATAGTAATTATTACAGACAAAAGCTTTGGTTCCCGTGTACATGATGGATTATTTTCACCCTTCAATCCGTTTCCCACAGGTAAGACATTGCTAGTTTCTCTCTACTCTGTTCATTGATTCTTCCAGTTCAGATCTTCACAGACAGGACACGGCTATTCCATGTAGACTAGGTCGACTCATTATCATTGCCTTCATATTTTATTGTTCTTTTAGGGCATTTCAACCTAGTGCAATAGTTAGCGGATGTGCGTTGTGATGCAGTGGATATCGACTCGGAACGAAAAATCGGGGTGCCTAGTTCGAATTCCAGTTGAATTCCTTGCATTCACTTACGCACAAATACCTTTGGGAAAGGTAGTAATCCGTCTCTTCTCTCCAGTAATGGGGTAAATAACAGGACAGATTGGTTTCTATAGCTTTGGCTGGCAACCAGTCTACCGCAGAAAGCATTGGCAACCTACTGCGGGGTAATCTTCTGCCCAGTCAGTCATGTCTCTTTCCAGACGTGATCGCCCAAAGCGTGTATCACGCATGGCGCTTAACTGACTGTAATAGTTAGCAAAGCTTGTTTGGTTCTAAGAATCTCGAATGAAAAATGAGTTTAAATGCTCACTAGGTGCCCATACTTTTGGCTATGTGCGCTTAGAAAAATCACCATAGTTCATTTTTTCAGTAAGCCTTGCATCAACATGATTTAGTAACTCTTTACCTTGAGTGGTTCTTGGGCCTTGCATTGAGTGAACGATTGTAAATAAACATTCCGCAATATTAATTTTGTCGTGACGCCCCTTGGAGTGATATTTTAAAACATACCATATAAAATGGTGCCATCGATATTTCATCCTTTGTGAAAGCTGGTACCGACGTTTTCTTGCCATTGGGGAAATACCAAAGGAAGCCGCAATTTTTCCTTGGTTCTCTTCTGCCTATTCAGCCGCTATAGCTACATAACTAACTACTTCACGTATACCAACGCAATAGTTTTGATTATAACAGACGCTTCTTTGTATCCGCTCTTAATAAGTGTAACCGTGACCTCACCTATGCTAAGTCGATGTTCGTAGATAGAATGAGACACCGTATAGTTTGGGTTTTGTGATTACTAGCGGTCATTAAACAAAATAAAACTTAAAATTCTTCCTCTCTTCAATCAGCTTTAAATATTTTCACTTACATTTGATAAAACAGAATGCGTTGATTGTACATTATCATATATCTCCACTCTCGGCTCCTCGGGTCTATATCCGTCTTCTTTTTATCGTATTAGAACGAATTTCTACTGAGTAATATGCACAAAACTCCTTCAACATCTCTCAAAAAGATTCCGACTTTTGTCTTGACGGTCTTTCTTTAATTGTTCAAGGGAAATATACTCCTGAAAACACACCTGTTCTCTTCAAACTTTACAAAACATTGCTTTGTAACTTCTCGCTTTCCATCTTGTTAGAAATATTTTCGTAGTTCTTGTCTTTAAGGATTCTGGTGAACCATCTTATCTCTCTATAATCCTATTTTTTTCTATACCTATTTTTTGAAAATTCTCGAGGCTCTCATCAAATAGGTTAAGAGTCTCACTTTGCAAGGTCTTCTTTCTGACAGACAATATTTCTTTCGCTTCTCTCTCGATGTGTTAACAGTTGTTACTGAATTAGTCTGTAAAGTTTTAGATAACAACGGCTCGGCTCGGATTGCTGCTCTGGATATCTCGAAGGCGTTTGACAGGTTCTGGCATATTAGTCTTCACAAGCATAATACATACATAACAATAGAATTTTGAGTATCATTTCAGTTTTTGTGGTAAGTGCGACAGTGAGATCCAAAGGCGTACTGACATGGCCAAGAACACATTTCAGAAGCAGAGTAGAGTATTGAGAGACAAGAAAATTTCGCCAGAAACAAAGAAAGGTACTGGACTGCTATCGATGTCTGTCCTTCAATATGACAGTGAATGCTGGATAATCTCATTAAAGACGAGAGAAGAAGTGGCATCGACCGAAATGCTACTGAGGATATCATGGCAACGACGAGATTTCAGAGAGGATGAAAACGAAAAGAAAACTGATATTTAAGATCAGGAAAATACAGCTGATATTTCTGGGACATTTAAAGAGGAAATAAGACTTGGAGAATCCGATATTCACAGGATAGATAGAAGGAAGAAGAGACAGGGGAAAACAACGTGTGATATACATGATGGACTTTAGCAGATGGATTGCGGAGCAGGATTTGGGAGGGTAACAGGAAAAGGGGTGTTAAGAGCGACAAAGGATAAAGAGATGCTGAAAGCCATGATCGCCTACATCCCGAAGGAACACGACACATAGAAGAAGAAGAATGTCCTACAAGAGAAGAGCCCAAAGAATTAAAGCGGGAGTTCGTGAATTTGACGAATTGTGAGTTCAGGGCCGGCAATGTGTGCTTGAACTAAATGGAAATGTGCGAGCAATAACTGATTTGTTTGGCTAATTTTGTTTAAAGGCATATCAAACTCTAAGATATATTTAAATTCCGAAATTTAAATATTTTGTATGAAATTGTATGGCATCAGCTACATCTGTTTTGAAAGCAATTGTATCGCTACAACTTTCAAGTTATGTTTATATCAAATATATAGTTGTGTAGATGATAAAATATAAAATTTTAAAAAATGTATTGTTGGTATTTTTACTACAAAAGGTATTTTTATAATTTCTATGCATTTTCGGTCATTTACTATGAAATTAATTTTTGGTTATTTTATTCTATAACTAGCTGTATAACCCGATGTTTCTCGGGGTTATTTAGTGGTTATGTTGAAATGGTAAGGTCAAACGCTTATTCAAAAAACTCCAGTATGAGGTTGCTGTAGCGTGAAGTTAAAAAATGCGAAGTATTATTTTTTGTTGTATTTATAAAACGAAGATTCATGTTTGGTCAATTTTGCCAATAAACGGGATTATATATGTAAAATTTGAAGAACGTCGGGGGTCGTTTTAGGAGCCTGTAATGCGATGTGATGACATTGTAACGCAGAAGTGATTGCATTGTACCTGCAACTTTGGAAGTGTTGACACCTTATATAAAACTGAAAATTGTTATGGCACATGATAAGGTAGAAGATACAAAAAGACCTAAAATTTATTGGAAATAAAATCGTTTCGGAGAAATAAGCGATAGCAAAAGCCAAAATTTTCCCAAAATTCTTGTTGCACCCTGTGTGGAAATTGAAATTTTTGTTCGCATATCAAGGTATCAGACCTTGATTTTGTGTCAGTCTCAGAGAAGCGTCTTGGAAAAATGCATAAACGTGCGCAAAAGACCACCCGAAATTATGTTTGTCGTTGACATTTGAGGAACACTATACATTGATTCGAAAAGATTTTGTGTACATCTACAAGTTACCCGATTTTGATTGAATTCGCATAAGGCGTTTTGGAAAAGAGTTTGTAAATTCTAAGAGTTTCAGTGATTTCTGCCGTACCTTGTAAATCGATTAGAAAATGTTTTGCAGATAACAAAAGTGACCCAATTTTGTTTGAAACCAGACCAAGGTTTTCGGTGGAGTAGAGTTCGTTATAATGGAGACACACAAACACACACATAGACAGACATATCCAGTTTTATGTATATAGATATATTATTAGTCATTTTACTATGGAAATGTATTAGTAGTCATTTTTTCTAAAATGTATTGTTGGTAATTTTGAATAAAAATTTATCGTTGGTAATTACACTACCAAATTTTATTGTTAATTTCACTACAAAAAAGTATTCTTGATAATATTTTTTGTAAAAAAACTATTGCTGGTAATGATACTATAAAATGTATTTTTATACTTTGCTAGAGTTTTTATTTTTGTTTGGAGAGGTTCTTATTTATCCATAGCTGAGTTCCTAACAAGTCCTATCATTTCGAGGTAGGCTGGAACAACAGCAATACAGAGCTAGTTATATGCTCCTCAAAATCTCCAATCTTCCAATCAGAAACTTTGCTGCCGGATGTAGTTTATCATCATACCAAGGATTAAGCAATAGCTAACCAGTATTAAAAATAAGAACTAAACTATATTCCTAGACAAGGAGAGTGAAACGGAAACAGTTTACTATATATCAAATAATGCATAATCATTATTATTATCTGCAAAGATATAGAAACAGCAGGTGAAATTTTGTACGTTTGACTTTTATCAAATCACTTGAAGGCATTGAAAGCTGTTTAAACAATTACTACACTCAGATTTAAAAAGAAGAACAATAACATTTAATAATTGCTGCAAATAATCAAATAAACATGTGCAAATATAGCAATCTTTATAGAACGGAGATAATGCCAATTTCTAGCAACTAAGCACTATACACTTAATCTCTTAAAGCTAAGGGCAAATAACTTTCCATCCTTATTACCCTCATAGTATTCCTTTTCTCTTACGCTCTTTTGCATTAAAATCACATCTCGTTCTGCCATTACCTAGCTTAAGTGGCTCTGAAGTCATATACTGGCTGAAGATATGTCAAAACTGGCTAGGGATAAGCTATCGAAGCTCAGTTGGTTACGGTGTTGCTCATGAAATAACTCATCTCATTTACCAGCATCCTAATTTGAGTTACTCTTAAATAGCGTATTAGACGAATAATAATAAAAAGTGCTAGCAATATGTTATTGACACATAATTGATTAAGGCGTTATTCAAGGATTACGAAATCTCGATTTACGAGTTTAAATATTCATATTTAATGTTGCTACAAATTTTATTATTAGATAGAATCTTACAAAATCTACTCCATGATAAAAAATGAAACTTAAAATAAACTATCAGGATTTAAATAATATGAGAAAATAATTCCAAAGAAAGAAAAACAAGGAAATATAAACTACCTAGTTCTATATCAAATAAATATATCTTGATTTCTTCATGTCATACGTAAATATATGTTTACTTACAGACTCCACGCTATCAGCAATGACTTACCGACTTGAACTCAAAAGTCAAAAGAAACTCACTGATTTGATTTAATATTTATTTCATCTCGCCTGGCGAATATCCAGATCAGAAGTTCAGATCAATTTCCGAAGGCTCATGATCTTATGGTTAGTCATCTGATGCGTGATCTGTTGACTGCAGTTCATTTCTTTCTCCACACCCAGCCTTTAAAGACGTCTGGCTAGTCCTCAATTATTATTCCATCCAATTGCTTATTTTTACACGGTTGCCCGTCATCGTGAGAATTTTATCAACAATGACTCTTTCTTAATAAACTAGTATTAAATATTTAAAAAATCTGGAAAAAATGTCAATTTTTAAATTTCATTTGATGAAAGCGAAAATTTATCATGAGCACAAAGAACGTATGAACTGGATATTGAATGTAACTCGAGGCCATCAATACTGTTCTGAATGTCGTTTTGAACGCAATGGGCATGAAGTCAGATGTAATGGATTGTCTTTTTCTTTGTCTATTTTAATTTTTATATATAAGACTGGAAAACGTGAGAGAACAAGTAAAACGGTTGTGGAAAGCTAGAAGAGCTCTAATTATCTTCCTAGTTTTTCTCTCACAGATCAATGTACGTCTCCCCTAGTTTCAATAGGAACACTTAGATAAAAATCACTGTCTAATGAACACTGGAACCAAATATAACGTCGCACATCACGAGAATATAACAGATAGTAGACCTAGTTACATCCATTCTTATTCATTTTCTCTCGCGTGCCCTTCCTCCGTAAGACTGCAGCTAGTGCGTATCCACCAATAAAAAAAAATTTGGTCTGCTGATGCAACATTATGGTCCCTAGAGGGGAAGTGCAGAAAGACAAGCACAATCCAGAGACGACACACAACACAGTCCATCTCACAGATGCTGTCCAAACGGAAATCAATATCCGATAATGCTTGTCACTAACATCACAGCATAAGTTGGGGTTGAATTCAAAATTGGAGTCTATACCCGAAAAGTAGGTTAGTTTTTTCGTAAAATCTAAAAATAGATTAACTTACGGCCCATAGATGAAACTCATACTGCCGCAAAAAAAGAAGAAAAAAGAAAAAGAAAAGAAAAAAATGAAAAGTCCAACTTGCAGTTTGGAAACGATCAAAGTACTAGTATTATCAGGTGAAAAATTTTTCATGAACCCATTCGTGTCAGTAAATAAATACGACAAAAGAATACACGATCACTAGCGGTAAATCGAATCTCGGTCGCCCACATGACAGGTGAAGATACTCACTACTGTACTCACTACTATACTACTAAGTACCAGCTCGTTTATTTGTTTTTTTATAATCTATCTAAACTTATTTATAAATGGAACTTTGTCTGTGTGTGTGTATCTGTTAGGTATTGACTCCGAAACGGCTGAACCAATTTTCTTGAAAATTTACACAGTTGTACGATAAGCGTCTGCAAGTGTTCTTAGCTAGGTTTTGTGTCGAGGTACCCCCCGATAAATATCGAAAATCGATAATCGAAAAAATCGGGTTATAGAAGGAGTGGTCCGATTTTAATCAAATTTGATACACTCATAGACAAAGACATAAAAAAAGATATTCAGAAGTTTCAAGGTTGCAGTTCTTACAATAGTGCAGAAAACCGATAATATATATATGTATATATGTATAAAAGGCAAGATGTTTGTGTGTGTGTCTGTTTATCTACCTGTATTTCTGTATTCTTATTTTTTCAGCCCTTTTATTTTAGTTTTTGCTTCGGGTTTGGCTCTAAGTATGTATAATTGTAGTTCTTAGTCTCAGCCATGATACCATTTACTCAGAGGACTTATTTAGCCTTCAAAATTCAGTTTACTACGAAAAAAAATCTTATTTGATATCGATACCAGGAAATCAAAATTTGACTCAAACCCATTCATTTTTCTTTCAGTCTACGGTTTCGTTTTAACTGGAAACAACTATTGCTTTTTAGTCTTTCCTGCCAACGTCCAAAGAGTCTGAGCTCCAGGACCATGGATTAGTTTTAAAGCTTTCATTACACCCAAGCAACGCCGGGCTGTACTGCTAGTATTAATAAAACAAAAATTAAAAATACAAAAATTAACACTTACAAAGAACGAATTCCAAGTATAGATATTTGCGATAACAACAAATGCTCTAACGTCATTCTTCTAACACAATTATGCATTTCATAGGAATGCTTTCGCCAAAAGATTACAATTCTACAGAAGGACGCTGAAGTTACCATAGGTCAAACAAGTGGACAACAAAGTTTTAAAAAAATTTAAACAAAATGGATAGTTATAATAGTTAATGGATAGACAGGAAAAAAAGAGTCAAAATTTATATGGCACATAAGATTGTAAACAAAACGGAAACTTATACTTGGCATCATGAAAAGACAACTGGAGATTTTTGGCGACCTAATGAGTTAGGAGGACTTAGAGAACCTGATACTCACAAGACGGATGGAGAAAAAGAGAGACAGAAGTAGCAGTGCGTGACCTACTTGATAGGCTGGAGCAGGCCGAGAGGTGCTTAGGAGAGATACCAAGGGGTAAAAGAATATTAAGAGCGAAAAGAGATAGAGGCACGTGAAAATCCATGATTGCCTACGTTCTAAAAAGAAGACGTGACATAAAAAAGAAAAAATGAGGAAAGAGAGTTTGGAAAATTTGAGACTCATAGGACAGATGGAAGACAAGAGAAACAGAGGAAAAAAAACGCATAGCCTAAGTAGCGAGCTTGAGTAAATGGACGGTGGACTATGTTTCGGAGAGAAAACAGAAAGACAAAAGTTATTAAGAGTTACAAAGGATAGAAAACTATGGAGAGCAATGATCGATGACATCCTGAACAGACAAGATACATTGAACGAGAATGTTTGATCGTAAGATGTAAAATCGAATCCACGGCACTGACTGGTGTGTAATAAGAATAATCATAGTGCAACAGTCAGTCAGTTAAATGGCATACGTGATATACGATTAGGTGATCATGCCTTGAAAAAGACATGACTGACAGGGCAAAAGATTTTCCCGCAGTAGGTTGCCTTTATTTTCTGTGGTGGATTGATTGCCAGCTAATGCCACAGAACCCAATCTGTCCTATTATTTAACCAATAGCTGGAGAGAGAAGCAACGTATTAATACTTTTCCCAAGGGTTTTTGCGTTATTGAATGCAGCGTATTCAATTGGAATTCGAACTCCGCTCTCCGGTTCCGCGTTCCTAGCCGATATCCATTGCACCACAATGCATATTTGCAGCAGTCAGTTAGTTAAGTGCCATGCGTGATACATGCTTGGGCGATAATATCTTGAAGGAAACATGACTGACTGGGCAGAAGATTATTCCGCAGTAGGTTGCCATTACTTTCTGTGGTAAACTGGTTGCCAGCCAAGGCTTTAGAATCCAATCTGTTTGTTATTAATCCATAACTAGAGTGAAGAGATGGATTAATACCTTTTCCAAGGGTATTTGCGTGTAAGTTAGTGCAAGGAATATCAACTGTAATTTAAACTCGGCTCCCCAATTTCTCGTGCCGAGCCCATATCCACCGCACCACAACATCGTTTTCATGATACAATCTGCAGAATTAACGTAGAATTGAGAATGTGAACTATGCAGTTTGAATGATCACTGGTTTCGAGCCAAGGTTTCGATCAGTGTAATTTCTTGTTGTAACCTTCCGTTTACAAAGGATGTTTGAGCGAAAGATCTATGTTAAACAGAAAGCAAGAATTTCTATTATTGTGTTTATAATTTTTCGCTTTGTGGGTTGAATGTACGTCTGGTGACGCTCTAGTTCAAGTTGGTTTCTTTCATTTCAAAAGATTAACCTTTGTATCTCTATACGTTCAACTCTTTTGGACACTGCCTGTAGAATTATGACGTTTCCGACAACAAAGCCTCAATTTCCGGAGGTCAATTGGCGTCGAAAGGTGACTTTAAAGTTCCGACACTCTGCAGACCGGCAAACATTTGGCATCGGAATAAGCGTTTCTCTTTCTCCTTGTTTATCGCCGCATCTTTCGTTCTCACTCATTTAGCGGTTACTGATTCCTCTCTTTCCGCTTTACACATTCTCTCCCTCTCTCTTTTTGTTTCAAATTTTTCTTCTCTTTTTCTCTCACTTTCAGCTTCTGCATATCTCTCACTTGCTGGACATAAACTTATCGATTTTTTTCTTTTTCGTTGCTTATCGATTAGTGACATTTTTTTCTGTTTTAACTGCTCACATTAAGCTCCCTCTCAGTTGATTTCTTGCTTTTCCGTCTCATACTCCTACTTTATTTCTCCGCTCCCTATTACATCTTTTGTTTGTGTCTCTCACCGACTTCCTTATTTTTTTTCTCTTCTCACTCCCTCTTTGCGCTTCTTAATTTTTTCCCGCTTCCTTTTTCGCCTGTCAAACCATTTTTCTCCGTTTCCGCCCCACACAATTCACTTACACCCTCTTTAACCTTCTCCCCTGCTTTCTCTCACTCTCTTTCTGTCATACTTCTTTCAGTCTCTGACCGTCTTCTTCATATCGTCTTTCACTTCTAATAATTTCTGACTTTCTTTTAAGTATTATATTATTTCCTATTCAGACCAGCATGTTCACCGTAGCTACTACACTCACAACGTTTAACCGTTTTATCCACCAGCCTTCTTCAGGTGTCTATCCTCGTATAGTTATACCGAAATTTCGAAACTTTATTCAGTCAATTGAGAGAGCTTTAATCAGCTATTACACTAATTTAATAATTACTTACACTGCAGGATGAGGCGGCTGAAATAAATAACACGTATGATCAGCGCTGACCATATTCTTGGTAGAAAAATCAAAGAGACGCCGGTCATATAGAAGCCTTGCATTAAGAATAGACACAAAATATTCACTACTTAAATCAGCGAACACATACAATTACACTGAGTCCAGATATTATGTTTCACGAGTATATTCCTGGGGTTAATTTAAAATATCACCTTTTTTCTGCATATATTGTCACTATTTTGCTTAAAGTTTCTATTTCATTGTTTTTAACTATTGTTCAAATATATGAGAAATGACGTCGGTTTATATTGTCGACAAGAGAATCTGGGTTAAGTCTGCAGAATTTTACCAGTATAGTTATATGGCAAATTGATTGCTTGATTTTTTTTAGCTGCATATCAATTTCTATTGAATATTTACTAACAAAATTTAAATATATTGTACACAGATTTATGGCTACAGATAAAATGTATTGTTGGTCATTTTGCTAGAAAATGTATTGTTTATTAATCTACTTTAAAAATGTGGTAATTTTTATTTTTATTTTTATATATTTATGAATAGAACTTTGTGTGTATGTGTGTATGTGTGTGTGTGTGTGTGTGTGTCCGTTACCTATAGACTCCGACAAGGCTGAAGCGATTTTCTTGAAAATGTACACAGTTGTACTATAAGCGTCTGCGAGTGTTCTTAGCTAGGTTTTGTGTCCATGTACCCCCGATAAATATCGAAAATCGATAATCGAAAAAATCGGGTTATAGAAGGGATGGCACGATTTTAATCAAATTTGATACACATAAGAAACGATATTCAGAAGTTTCAAGGTTGCAGTTCTTACTTAGAATTATATATATATATATATATATATATATATATATATATATATATATATATATAAAGGAAAGATGTTTGTGTTATATAAAATCATGTACTGCTGGTATTTTTATATATAATTATGTATTGTTGGTATTTATATATAAAATTATGTACTGCTGGTATTTTTATATATAATTATGCATTGCTGATATTTTTGACTATAAAAATGTATTTTTTATTCTTTTTGTTTTGTTTTTGTTTGTGGGTTCGTTGTTTGTCCATAGTTGGGACCCTAACATACTTCCACCTCAGGTTGGGTTGAACCTAGGAACAATAGTAAGTAAGAGGCTGCTCCACGTTCTTTAAAATCTCTAGTCTCCTGATTAGTGGGCATGCTGATGGATGTATGTTATCGTCATACTGTGAATACAAGTATTGATTAAAACATGATCACTGGTAGCTATGTATTTAGTCCTTGCGTCCAGAAGGGTTGCAAAAGTACATTCTATTGTTTTGTGGAAGAAATGATCAAAGAACTAAATGGTGAGTATTAACAGATATGAAATTTAATCATGAGCATGGCAAAGACTAAATGCTAAGCAAGGTATTGAGAATCAGGAAGATTTTTTAGAGAACAAAGAAATAAGTAGTGGACTGTTATGTGATATCTGTCCTCCTATATGGCAGCGAATTTAGACGATTTTTTCAAAGATGAAGGAGAGACTCGAAGTAACTGAAATGTGGTTCTACAGAAGGATGCTGAGGATACCATAGACAAAACATGTGAGCAATAACGAGGTTTTGGAGAAAATACAAACGAAAAGGAAAGTTATACTTGTTATCAGGAAGAGACACCTGAGGTTTGGGGGACACTTCATGAGGGAGGAGGGCTTGGAATACCTCACTCTCAGACTGAAACTATTGTCTTATCTGTTCTGATCTGTAACGTCACAGCATTTTAACCTTCTGCGTTGCACATTACTTGTGTTCATGGTATTCACAGCATATCTCTGTAGAATCACATCTCTATCTTTTGAGCCTATTTTCTTCTGTTAGGGAATTGCCAAGCAGTCTCTGTTATAGAAGACGATGGATAAGACATAGTAGTTCAATTTTTTTCTTTATTTTTTTCAAGTCGGAAATATATCTAGCATTCGCTCTCATGTAAGAGAACTGATATTACAGAGCATGAACAGCCTCTTATTTGTTTCTAATTAAAATTTCCTACGACTTGGTACGTTGATTATTTTATGGAAGGCTTATTTCGTCATTACAATACTTCATCGGTTCGCAATATCCTATGTTTCATCGGCTGTAATTTCACTACTCATTTAATTTTCTGAAACCTGATTCATTACAATATCCCTTAATCCGAAGATAACATAATTAACTGGCTCTGTAGCTGACAATCATAAATTCTCGTTTCTTAACATTAATACTTAGTCCTTTTGCTCATTTTCCTTTGGTCGCTTCTCTAGAAATATGTCTTTCATCTTTGCCAGACATCACCACAGTGTGATCTGAGCATCTTATGTTGCTAGGGTTATGGTAGCTAAAAGGAAATCATTATGGTACGTCTTTTAACTCTCTTAAAATACTGCATAGTTTGAATTCATCCGGTCAGAAAAATTATCCTTGTCTTATTCTCCGTTATTTTTATAAATGTTTATTATTGCTTTCTATCCGCATTCAGTAAATATTTTTCCGTATATCTTGAAATTAATAATCAGTTAAAACAGCTGTTATTTATGTCGTACTCTATGAAATAATTTTTTAACCCATTAGCACATGCATCTATACTGGGTATGACGATAAACTACATCAGGCAGGAAGACTTCTGATCGTGAGAATGAAACATTTGAGTAGCCTTGTACCACATTTTAATTGCTGTTGTTCTCAGCTCTACCCTGACACGGGGTGGTACCCCCTGTAAGTGTCCAAATTATAGACAAATAGTTAACTCCCATACAAAAACAGAACACTCTGACAGTATGAAATTACATTTTTATCGTAAAAATAACAGTATCACACGCACACACACACATGTATATATAACAAATGACCAAGAATACATATTTATAGTAAAATGCCCAATACATTTTATAAGAAAATGACAATAAATTGTATCTGTAGTTAGAGGCATACAATTGCGTTCTAAATATATTTAGTTTAATACATAAAATTGCGTTCGAAATCTTTAATTTTCGTCATTAAATAACCCATAGATGCTGATACTTCGCTAAACAAAATAAACCAGTCAACCACGTTCATATAATACTGTTATTCTCTTTCTATCGTACAGCTTCTCACGTTCTTCTTTACATATTATATTTTGAAATTAATCTTTTTTCTTATTTCACTTTTCTTTTGCTTATACTTTTTAACATTGTTATTTTTCTAAGTAAACTCTCTACCAAAAGGTTGCTACATAAACTTAAAGAAAGCCTTTGGAAAAGTTTGGCAGAACGCACAGAAGGAAAAAATTAATACATATAACAAGGATAAAAAATTGATCCCTATTATCTAGCTATTAATGTGTGCAATGGGCATATTGTCGAGATTTTATTTTCTTAATTTCACGCATGCACGTTGACTGTTTTTTAATTTTGTCGGTTATAGGAGGGATAATTGGGCAATACCTGTAAGAAAAAGACATCATGGCGCAGTTCACTTCTTCGGAAATTTAAAAAAGGCAAGCTATACTGCTTAACTTAACTACCGGCAGCTCCAACACAAACATTTAAATGTGTTTGGATGCCAATCTGAGGACAGTGCAGAGGAGTTGGAAATAGATGAATGTGCCGAATAGTGGTTACGATGGCGTTTAGTAAGATCATTAGTGATGGCGACGTTATACCTCAACCATCTTCTCGCAAGACTTCAGACTCAACACGGAAGCCTACATAAAGCACCTTGACGAGGTAGGTACAGCTCTGGGTTAAAAGGGAAGACATTAGGACTCTATACATTAGCACAGAAACAGGAAAAACAATCTATGAATGTAAGACAATTTCTGCGACTACTTCACCCAGTACATCTGGCTAACTCCTCGGACTGCAATCCCCTTGATCATTATGTTTTAGACGCAACTGAGCGAGAGAGCAAAATCTTGTAACACCAAAGATGAAATGAAGGCAAATATTATGGTAAAATTAAGCAACTTAAACAAGGAGATCATTCAGAAGAACGTCCCGGAGTTATCTGTAGTTTATAGTTAAAGCAAATATCAATTTTATTGAATAAATTTAATCCTACATATTTCAAGATGTTTTTGTGTCATTTTGGTAAATATATCTTTTAAAATCAATTATCAGTGTTATTTTAAAGAAGACAATTTATCCATTCAGGGAGGTAGCGTAGTACTGTTACCGGGGTCCTATACGAAAATGGTTCCACACATCACACGGTGTACGCAAAGCTTGATTTTTGCACCCCTGCGCTCTTTAACATTTTTCTTCGTTTCATGCATCATGAGTGACGTCTTGAACTTGAAACACCAAAAACCTTCGCTTTCAAACAAAATAGATCTTCTAGCTACCAAAGCAGGGAAACTTGTCAGAACCTGGATGAATCATCCTCCAGATATACAATTGAGATCAATGCCAAAAAAAGAAATAGACACATGACAAAAAATTTAAAAGGCAAGAGACAGGCCAGTTGTCATGAACTTAAAAGTAGGATGACAATTCAAATATCTTGGCTCAATTACTAGGGGTGTGTGCTAAAGAAGAGAAATGATTTCGCAGTACAACAATGTTAGCGGCCACAAAAATATCTGGAAACCAATGACATCTGCGTGAAATAAAATCCTGGACATTAACAAATAAATTATTGCGAAAACACCACTCTTTAGAAATGAGTTTTTACAGAAACATGCTCAGGCATTTCCGACATAGGCTGCATCACAAATGACGCAGTGGAAGGCGCTTTCAAACATAATCTACTGTATGACCACATATACAGTGTCAAGAACAGAAAGGTGAAACAATATAGCCACATTAGAAGAGCCAATAAAAGACATGAATTTAACTCTATTTGGCCTTGAGCCAAACTTAGTAAATATCTATAAAGAAACAATGTAATTTCTGCATTGCCTACAATAACATTTCAAGTCCTATCTGAGTAAATTAAATATGGCACTTCATTTCGAGTGACCCAACCTTATTGGATGTACTTTCTACCGATTACGTTTTGTCATTTACTTAATCGTAAACTTCGCTTTCAACCAAGATTCGGTGCCGAGAATCTTAAAGCATGAGCCAATTCAAATATCATGGCTCGATTATCAGCGAAGACGGCTCCAGAATGGGAATGATTTCAGTCGTAACATAATCAATGACAGCTGCCGTAAATCTTCATGGAAAAGCAATGACATTTGACTTAACTCAACAAGTAGGCTACTAAGTGCGTTGGCCTTCACAATCTGTCTGTATGTCTGGGAATCTTGAATATTCACAGCAGAAGTATAGCGAAGAATTAAAATCTTAGAAATGAGTTGCTACAGTATCTTGTCAGGCATCTCCTATGTAGACCGCATCAGAAATGACACAGAGAGCGAGACTATCGGACAAAAACTACGTTTATTGGAAGAACTTTTAACATCCGTTAAGAAGAAGATGTTAAAATGGTATGGATACGTGAAAAGAACCAAACCTTTTTTTACTGCTATCCTAGAAGCTGACACATTAAGTAAAAGAAGAGATAAGCAGATGAAAAGATGGATGACAACATTACTAAAGGATCAATCAAATAAACAGAGATATTCAGCAACCCTAATGAGCCTAATAATAATGAAGACTAGTTCTATTTTTGTAAATCCATTTTCAAAATTCAGCGGACATGAACGAGACTGCCACCAATTTTAAATTTGTTTCTTTTTAATTTTTTTTTTTTTTTACTTTTTTCTTATTGATTTCCCCCTAAACTTTCCGATTGACAAAAAAAAAAAAATGGAAACATTTATTTCAACAATTCTAAAGAGGGGTGTCAGTTTTTCACAGAACGTTATAGTAAAATCGATCCTCCATTTTGGAACCACTCGCCGGTACGACATTACCGCCACTGTAAATTTGTTGATTATCAATTTTTTAAAAATTTTTTTCAGTGCAATCTTATCGATTAAACCCTAAACTTTCCGATTGACAAAGAAAATTAGGAAAAATTTCAATATTTAAAACAATTTCAGGAGAGGGCGCAGTTTTTTATACAAACTTATAGTAAATCTATCCTTACATTTAACTTTTTTGCTTGTGCTTATTCAACTACTGAATCCTTTGCGAAATTTTTTAATAAAACCATTCTTGGAGTTTCCGAGGAAGATGCCATCATGAGTCTAATAACTAAAGAAATCTTAAAAAAAACAAAAACAAGAGCAACAACTCTTCCCCCCAGCAAAAAAAAAGCGACATCAACGCAAGTGGTTCCAAAATGGAGGATCGATTTACTATAACGTTGTATAAGAATGTGATCCCCCCTCCACTAAAATTGTTTAAATATTGAATTTTTTTTTATAATCGGAAACTTTATGTAATAACCGATAAGACTGCGCTGGAAAAAGTATTAAAAAAAAGAAAAGAAAAACAACAAATTTAAAAGGTGGTTGCAGCTTCCTTCAGGTCCGCCAAAGATTCTTTTATATAATTTTAGCTTTTAAACTGTGTCATTTTTCATTTTATCCGATTTTTATTTACTTTTGTATTTGGCCTTCCAATTCTCTCTTGGCTAAAATTTCTCAAATGTTCCTGTTTCTCTATTCAGTCTTTCCCTTACAATTTCTAGATACTTTTAACTTCTCCATGTTTCTCATTTTCCACTCTTTCTAATCTTTTTATTTTTTAACAATTTCACTCTTCCTCTATCCTTTAAACCGTTTAATTTTCATTTTCTACCTCATTTAACCACAACAAACTTCTTTATTCTATCTGTTCATCTTTACTTATATATCTTATTACGTCTTTCCATCTCCCGCTCTCTATTACAACATTCACCTTCTCTCATTATTTAAATTTTTCATTTCTTTACTGTTTTTTAAACTCTCATTCTTTTTTTCGTTTCTTAATTGTTCCGTTTCTCATATTTCTTTCTTCTAAAGAAAACCTGAGCATCAAGAAGAGACAGCTGGAATTCCTAGGGCATGCAATGAGGAAGGAGGGCCTAGAGAATCTGATATTAACAGGCCAGATAGAGGAGACAAGAGACAGGAGAAAGCAGCGGATAACATATTTGAAGGACCTAATCAGGTGGATGATAGAGCGAGGGTTGCGTGGTGTAACAGGAGAAGACGTGCTAAAAGCCACCAGGGTAAGAGAGACGTAGGAATCCATGATCGCCTACGTCTTGAAGGAACATGGCTCATAGAAGAAAAAGAAAAAGCAAACATTATTTTTAATTATTGCTAAATAAAACTGTATATGGACCGAGCTTGCTAGTTTTACTCATTATATATTCAAAAAGATATGAAGAAATTGATCATTCTGCGCAATTCCTTCATTTTTTCTAAACTTTCTCGAAGATTTGGCACGATACCAGATACTTGAGAAAAGAAAACTTATTTATTCTAGGGAAGATTAAATCCTTTTAGATTTCTAATATATCTAGCGTAAATAAAATTGAATGTTATATGCATATAAGTATAAGTAAATACTTATAAATATACGTGTAATTTAAATTGTATTGAATTATCTCTCGGTTTGTACAAATGAAACATCAACTTTAATTTCTTGCCTTAATCCAATGACTGTCAAAGTTAGGCAGGGGTTTAGAGAGTTTGTTTTTTTTAAGTATAAAAAATAATCTGCACAACCGACTGGTCGATAACTCTCTTCAGAAACAAATTTTCTGCAGAGGTAAAAGCGTATTCTGTATCTAATCTAAACTTATTTATAAATGGAACTTTCTGTGTGTGTGTGTGTGTGTGTGTGTGACCTATAGACTCCAAAACGGCTGAACCGATTTTCTTGAGAATTTACACAGTGGTACTATAACCGTCTGCGAGTGTTCTTAGCTGGGTTTCGTGTCGAGGTACCCCCGATAAATATCGAAAATCGATAATCGAAAAAATCGGGTTATAGAAGGGATAGTACGATTTTAATCAAATTTGATACACTCATAGACAAAGACAGAAGAAACGATATTCAGAAGTTTCAAGGTTGCAGTTCTTACAATAGTGCAGAAAATCGATTTTATATATATATATATATATATATAAGGCAAGATGTTTGTGTGTGTGTCTGTTTATCTGCCTGTATGTCCTTTATACACATCCACAATTTTTATCCGATTCTCACCAAACTTCACACAAATATTATTTAGGCTGAGTCTGAGCTCCAGAATCATGTATTAGTTTTAAAGCTTTCATTACACCCGAGAAACGCCGTGCTATACTGCTAGTATTAAATAGAGTAGGCCGATTATGGATATGTACTCAGGAAATGCGAAACATGGAAAAGTTAAAAGTATCTAGAAATTGTATTGGAAAGACTGAATAGAGAAACAGGAGCATTTGAGAAATTTTAACCAAGAGGGAATTTAGTTAGTATCCATATTTGAGAAGAATGTCCATCTGTCTGCACCCGCTTTTTATTTTTAATAACGCTTATTTTTTAATTACGTTTGAAGTAATAGTTATAGATCGAATTAAAAAAATAAGCCTTCAGAAATTCATTAATTTCACAGTCAAAGCTTCAAAAGATGTATATATTGTCAAGCTCTTCGTAATCGAGTAGTAACAGGAGCGTTTTTCCCTGTCTATTGGGACTTAGGTTCGAATCCCACCGGCAGGTATATATTCATCGTTAAATTTTAAAAGTTTTCTCGGGTACGCAGACCGGTAGCTAAAATAAATACTGTCTAAAATACACATAGCGTCTACTCAAATAGAGTTATCCAATAAAATAATGTTTTAAGTATTATTATTATTATTAGTAGTAGTAGTAGTAGTTGTAGTGTGTATATATATATATGAATATGAGAGAGAGAGACAGACAGACAGAGGGTTATCGACTCCGACTGAAACCAAATCGGCTAGAAACAAGTGGATGTCTAGCAACACTGGTGAGCTGTGATGCAGTGAAACAGGCTTGTATGTTGATGACGAACATATATATATAACTGTGGTTTACTTTAATGCTGAACAATGACTTGTTTATATATATCTATATCTATATCTATCTATATATATATATATATATACATATATATATATATATATATATATATATAATCAAGTCATTGTTCAAGATTAAAGTAAACCACAGTTGTATTAAAAAGTGCTCAATAAATATATAATGTAGAGCTTTAAAATATTTTCGTTCAGAATTAAGCCGATTACGCTGAATTGTAAGCGTTATCGACTGAATTCTGAATATATATATATATATATATATATATATATGTGTGTGTGTGTGTGTGTGTGTGTGTGTGTATGTGTGTGTGTGTGTGTGTGTGTGTGTTGGGAATCGGATTTACTGAGGAAAATGCCGAGAACGTGTACAATTTAAACAATTTAAAATTCTGGGCGTAATAAATGCCTCCGATGTCCTTCTTAGCAATCTTTACCTTCCTGATCGTCATTAGAAGAGGGAGTTAATCACAGCTCAGTACGCGTGATTCGTTTTCAAATTAAGCTGTTCTAAGTGCGATAGTAGAAGTGTTGTATTAAATGTCCAATAGAGATTGATGAAAGGCTTTCCAATAAATATATCGAATATTGTCAACAGCCACATAATTGGAAGACAAACTGGCATGGATTTTATAATACAGATACAATAATTGATAAGGCAAAAATAATAAATTGCGAAATGCATTAGAATAAATTTAATTATCATATGAAATTGTCCAATATTGAAATCATTCAGTTTTAAAGGATTACGATCGAGTGATACAATGAGACTCACCCTGTCCACCACCTACGGTAAGAAAATTAACAATTATGAGAGACCAGCTGACACATTTTAGGTAAGATCTTTGCCCAGACCTAGTATAGGAATTTTGTTATTTTTAATATTGTTCACTATTCTGTCTTGATTGTCTATTGGGATCAAGATTTCGATTGACCCGCCAGTGCGTCAATCGACGGAGACCGATTGAAAGTGAGATAAAATAAACGAAACTCTTCCCTTGACCTTGTTCTTATATTTCTAAATAAATCAACTTCTAATTTGACAACTGAATGTAACCTGTTTGTCATAAATACACGGACTCTTTACTAGATGAGCCAGTCAGTCTTACACAGTTGAATAGGCCGAATACCACGATTAGCTGAAGAGTAAAATTGTAGACTTTTCTCGACTGAACCACCATTCACACATATATATTGTTTTACTACGCGTGTCTAGGAAGAACAGTGTTATCTAAGGTTAATTAGTCCCCAACGGTCTTTGTTATAGTCGGATGAAAAGAATTCGTTATTGTAAAATACTTTTAAAAGCAAATTGCGCACAATAAGGGTGAAAACAATAAGACAAGTTGTAAGAGCTGCTCCATAGCATAGATTTTTGCCAGTCAGAAACAAGAAATGATGTTAAACAGAGAGCAGACAGACAAGCTTGCCTTTTTAGGTTACTATTTGTAACCTAAAGGAAATTTTGGACATACCTCAGGGAAACAAAGCGAAGAATAAGGAAGAAAAATAAACCACGTTGATGTTTAGTAAAAGCGAGGACTGGCGATGATTTGACTAGGTTCAAGGTCTGTCCGTATCAATAATCACAATATCTGTGAGTATATCTCTAGCTGAGTCCAGCACACGCAGCCTATATATTAAAAAGTAATACTAAAAGATATTTCTATTTTTATGCTGTGGGAACTCCGACGTGGTGTAATGATTAGCAAGTTTGTTTCTCTACAACCTATTACAAGTGAGTTCGAGCTTCACTGAGTACCCAATATCTTCGGCCTTGTGCCACATCTAATTATGCTGTCCTGAAAATATTGGATAACCATATATCCCATTATCAAATCTAATTTAATCTATATACTTCCCGGATCTTTTCTTAACAGTACTCGAATTCTTGAAAGACATACTGGACAAGCAGTACTGAATTGAAAAGCAGTCGATCAAAACGCAATTACACTTCTAAGAAACTACACGAAGATAATAAAAAAATATCACTATCTAAAAATACAAAAAAACTTCTAATTTGGTAGAATCACACAAGTGATATTTTAATTCAATTAGCGTAGTTTTAATTATTACAATTTCTGTTCGCGCCTAACATGACTGTTATTAGTATTATCAATGGTTTCGTTACGTTTTAGGTTCATTTTCTCTCTTGTTTTTCCATTTAAGTGCTTGATGCATTGTAGCCATTAATTCAACATCCACCTTCCTGTATAATTATCATTGCAATTATTGGGTTGGTTATTATCGTCAACATCGCAAATTAACTCTTTTTTTATTTCAATAATTATAGTCGTGGGTAAATTGATTATTTAATCAATTTTACTTGATATCGATGTTTTTTTACAAGCATGTGTTGGGTCCCCTTTTACAACTGGAACCTTTTTACAATTGCATGCATATAATTGATTCTTCTATTAATTGTAAATCTCAAATTCATAGAACCAGTCATGAGAAAATAATCTCCGTTCATCTTCTGACTCTTTACAATAAAGATTTTTATCTTGCGACTTCACACGCAAAATTGATCCCAAATCCACAATTTATTTTTATCAGGCTTTTGTTTTCTCGTTATTCCATTGGCTTTAACGATCATTCTAATGATTATTACTGTATTCATCAAATAGAAGAATTCTCTTTTCATTGTTTCAATTGTCAGCATTGAGCTTACGATTAGTAATCATTAGCAAATAACTGTGATCCATTCGTATCAGCCTGATTATCTTAGCCTCAAATATTTCAGTAAGACTTTTGAATTAAACACAGGTTTTAATAGAAAGTATATTTATATTAAATATTATATAATATAATATTTAATATAAATCATACCAAACCCTCACAAATGAGGTCAAATGAGATAAATACATTGAATCCATAGCTCTATCTTATTGTTGGAAGCTTGGTTCACTGTGTTGGGCCATGAAGTTTTTCTCGTCAGAATATTTTTTGCACATTTAAAAAATCTACCATTGGTCAATGTATTGAATACTATTGCCATATCTAGTTGGGTACTTCTCGTATTCGTCATGAGGTTTTCAACAAAATCCAAATGAGGATCTGCAATATAATCGATCCTGACATGGTAGCTCGCCTGCAGTCACTTTCTCACCGACGTGATTTGGTATCCCTTTGTCTTTTGTACAAGTATTTTCATGGCAACTTCTCTGACAAGCTTTTACCCTGGTAACTCGACAATATGTATTTACTCGTTTTACTAGATTGTCATCAAGATTCCATAAATGGTTAAATGATAGCGGCTTTTCTGCTCTAAGTGTATTTTTTTGTTCTTTTTCCCGTTTGCGGAGGCTTACGGCCTATCACGTTTAATACACCGGTCCTCGCTCGATCACCGAAGTTAAGCAACGTTGAGCCTAGTCAGTACTTAAATGGACACCCGCTTGGGAATACCAGGTGCTGTAAGCGTATAGTGACGGATGTGCGTTGTGGTGCAGTGGATATCGACTCATAAAGAGAAATCGGTGAGCCGAGTTCGAATTCCACTTGAATACACTGCATTCACTTAAGCACTGGTACCCTTGGGAAAGGTATTAATCCGTTCCTTCCCTCCAGTTATGTGTTAAATAACAAGGGTAGGACTTGGGAACCCTGCCCTTAAAAACAAATCCCAATGAATATTGATACTCGAAAAAGAAAAAAGTATTACTTGACAAAAAAAAACTTATATAAACAACAATAAATTGTTGAAAGAAAAAGGTATTACCAGCAATAAATAAAGTTTAGTTGGCAATAAATGACTCGCCGAGCTTGATTTGTCATAAAAACAAAACAACCAACAACCAACCCGTTTGTGAAATACACGTCTATTTGATTGCTTCCCTGATTGCTACAATCTTCAAAAATTTAAATCCAATGTCAATTGCCGTCTTTTATCTATTTTATTGCCATCTATCCCTTATCTTTTCATCAACATCTGTACCTTTTTTTTATCTTCTTACTGTAAACCCCTGCACACCAGTGGCATTTCTGCCTTGCCTGGGATGAAATGATTACAAAAATGTAGAATACGTGAAATAAACTGTGGATATCGAAAACTTATTATTTTCTTGTTGAGGTTTTCTTTGTTTTAGATGAGCATTATTAAAATAGGACTAAAAGTAACGGAGCTGTTATCATAAGAACAAATCTTAAAAGTGATTGACGTTTTAAAATAAATATTCGTGAACAAATCAGTGCGTTTTGTACAAAGCAAATAAGTCGAAATAAAATATTCATATTGTAAATTGATATACGAAATAAAATAATGTGACGTAAAAATGAATGAAATAAACCTAAAGGAAGTAATGAATAATTAAAATTAAAAGTACAATGTATAGTATTATACTGTTACGGAAAGTATAAAGTTTAATTTAAAATTCTAAAAATGTTGACCAGAGTCAAGAGAAATATTTTCTTATTATCTTAGCTTAAAAAGCTGATATGTGATTGAGGTGACATGCAAACTATTTTTCTTTATTAGTGTATTAGAATTGTTGGAGACAATACATATTGACTAAAATAATCCCTAATGAACTGATATTCACCTGACTTTCCGCTAAGCCTGGATGCGGCACAAAGCCAAATTTTACCTGAGAAATCCGAGCCCTTAAGCTTGGGCAAAAATTTCCCGTAGACATTGCATAAGCCAGGGTCTGTCTGTTCTCTGTTTTCCTCAGATGTGACTCTACCCTCCAGCGGAGTCTCATTTGTGTTCTTCTCCATCCGAAGGCAGAGAGTACGATCAAGAGAAAGCTTTGATGATCTCTGAATACAAACAAAGTTCTTAATATATGTATTCAGGGCAGATTTTTTAATTTGGGAAATGCATCATACACCTTCTCCCCTGCCTTATTCCTACTTGAACCTAGCAAGCATTGTTTCACTGTCTGCGAGACCGTGGTAGATTGCCAGAAACATGATGAGGTTCTTCGCCGTTCTCATTAAAACTGGAATTAATTTTGCTGCGTTTTCGTAGTCTACGAGTAGCTTGCTCATACTCTGAAGTATCGGTTGGAGTATGTGCTATATCTTGAGAAACCATTTCGTCACCACTCAAGGGGTCATGGCTCAAGGGTTACTCATAATCTTCAGGAGATCGTATCTCTGTCTCTTCAAAATCTATTGAAATGCCCTGAGGACATCTCTCGCGTACACCTGTGAGTTCCGATTCGTTCCCAGCTAGAGCCAAGTCTCTTAGCGAGACTGCGTCTTCCCGTCCATCCGGGTAGCAAACACGCGCATACTAGTACCTTCACAAGATCGACCATTGGTTTGCGTTTGTCTTTTTAGCAATGCCATTCTCGGTTTCGAAAATCAAGAATGTAGAGACACTCCAGTCGAACTTTATGGAAACTGGAGTAAAATGCTTGTTGTGTTAGTGACTGTGCAAAGAAGCGTTCTAATAGCTTGCAGGGCCTTTGTGAATAATTGTTTCTAATTCTCTACAGATACCTTTTGATCAGTAGCTTCTAATTGAACAGTTTTCCAGATTATTCCATTATATTTCTATTATATGGCTAATACATTGATGGTTATATGATGTTGTTCTAGTTACGGCTACACTTTGCTAATGTAGGAATCGCTGTACGCATTCGGGACATATATAAAGCCTTCTGTCCGAATAAATATACACTGGCAGCCTGAAAAAGGTAAAAACTGAGTAAAGTGCTTGTATAACTGTTGTGGAGGCGGTAGCGAAAGAAAACCTGAATATTCGTCAATTATTATCAACTTGTATGTACTGCGAGATTTTGACGGAAGCGGACCTTTAAAATCCAATGTAATTCTTTCTTAGGATTTCGTGGCTTTTATGGACATTGCTGATGTTAGGACGGTAGAAAATGGGTTTATGTTCAGCGCAAGTCTTACTCAATTTAGTAATCTCTTTCGGATCCTCTAATGAGTATGGAAAGGTTTCTGATTTTCGTCATGTAGACCATGCGGGTAACACCTGCGTGGAGCAACTATTTAATCTCCTTAATTCTTTTTGCTTGTAACCGAACAACATACCTGTAAATAGGTACTGTTGAAGAGAAAAGTAATAAATGGAATGCTTTAGGCTATTTTTCTGTCATCTTCTCAATTTTTAGCAGAAGGTAGGAATCCAGTAAAATAAACCGGTTTATCGTTTGAGAATAGTCTATTAACGTTCGCCATTTCCTGTTCTCAAAAAATACTACGAAGGCTTGAGTTCTCCCCGGCGAATGATTTGGCTTGATTATACCTTCCTTCAACATGCAAGTAACTTCGATTTAATGAAGAAAAATATCATCTTCCGTTCGTTACCTAGATTTACTAGCTACTGGTTTACAATCTGATATTAGATTGTTTAAAAGAGCTGGGTACGATATTCTCATATCTGCCAGGCCGCAAACTTTAAAGGGTAGCTAAAAATGTTGATGCAAGTAGTTGTGCTCTAATATTAGGTTGTGACATAAATCCTTCATTAGTAGATATCTTACTCCTAGGTATAAAGTACTCTTTATCAATAAAAGTGACGAGGGTGGACGTTGTGTAAATATTAGTTTGTTTGATAGATTCGACTTAATGTCTGCGCTTTGAGGTCTAGTTCGACGGGAGTTGCGCTCAGATGGAGATAAAATTTTAGAATGCAAACGACACTTTGAAAATTTTCAGAAAGCCAAAATTATGGGTAGGAAAATATATATTATCGTCCCACAAAGTCAGGGATCAGTTTATGTATTGCTTAAAATATAGAATCGATCACCTCACTTTATATTATCTATATATGTTGCCTCTCTCCATCCCACTTTAATCTAATATAGACATTCTACATTGTTATCTATAGCTAAAAAAGGTGAGGAGGGTGGACGTTGTGCAAGTATTTGCTATGTAAATTCATCATATGTTTTTTTATTCTTATTTTTCCTTAAACTTCTTCTATGTGCCCTGTCCCTTCAAGACGTAGGCGATCATGGCTTTCCACGTCTCCCTATCCCTGGTAGCTCTTAACACCAGAAACCCTCGTTCCATCATCCACCTGATTAGTTCCTTCAAATATGTCATCCGTTGCTTTCCACTGACTCTTTTTCACTGTATCTGGCCTGTTAGTATCAGCTTCTCCAAGCCTTCCTCGTTGCTTGTCCCAGGAACTTCAGCTGTCTCTTCCTGATGCTCAGTATTAGTTTCCTTTTCGTTTCCATCATTTCTAGGACCTCATCATTGCTTACATGCTCGATCCATGATATTCGCAGCATCCTTCTGTAGAACCACATTTCAGTTACTTAAAGTTTTTCCCTCATATCTGATGGTATTGTCAAGCATTCATGTCTCTTTGTCCCTCTAATTGGCCTGTTAGTATCAAGTTCTCCAAGCCCACTTTCCTCCTTGCATGTCCCAGGAACATCAGCTGTCTCTTCCTGATGCTCAGTATTAATTTCCTTTTTGTTTCAATCATTTCCAAAACCTCATCATTGCTCACATGCTTGATCCATGATATTTGCTGAATTCTTCTGTAGAACCACATTTCAACTTTTTGTTGATATTGTCCCGCATTCACTGCCATATTGAAGAACCGACAACACATAGCAATCCAGTATTCTCTTCCTTGTTTTGAGCGAAATTGTCCTGTTTCTTAATACTTTACTCAACTTCTGGAATGCGTCCTTCGCCATGCCAATTCTCTGTGTCGAACTTTCCGTCTTCTGTTATAAGAATTCCCAGGTATTTTAAATTTTTATACCTGCTTGATTCTAGTATCCCCGACCTGTATTTGGCATTTTGGGTTGCCCTTTTTTAATGGTGACCATGCATTCGGTTTTCTTGCAGTTTACTACTCGAGCGAAACCGGGCTAATCTGCTAGATTTAGATAAAACAAAGAGTATCCAAGTTCATTTACAGAAAGAGATGAGCAACCATCTCCATTTTGTGTTAGCACTGTTATATTCTTCATCAATTTTCGTTTGCAATGCTCGCGTTAAAGAAGTTTTCTGTGATTCCTATGTCAATCAATGATTTTAACGGTTGTTCGTTAGCCGTGATGTTTATTGTTTTAGTTTATAAACAGCCATGTGTATCCACTGATGTCAAACAAGATACCGTTTAATACACTATTTTACTTATACAAACCTTATCCAAATGAGTCTGCTTTCTTTATGTATAGCATTTGTTCCTTCTAGCGGAGCATTGGTAAGCCTAGATTTACATACTTTGTTGGCGTAAAATAGGTGAAGAGGTCTCTGACATTTTAGCATTTGTCTCTTGCATTTTAGCATTTTGTTTTGCTCAATCCAGTACACTTACCTTGTCATAGACCTGCTATATCGTTAAAATGCTACTTATAAGTATTCTTTGTCAGATATCAGAAGACCGAAGCATATTGTATCAATTCGGCTAGATATTGTTCCGCTGATACCGATGATACCGAAGGAAATGAACAGTCCTTCCTTACTTAGTTTTAACTCAGTCAGTTAAGTGCCATACGTCATACACGCTTGGACGATCATGTCTTGAAAGAGATATGACTGACTAGGCAGAAGATTATCCCGCAGTAGGTTGCCATTGCTTTCTGCAGTAGACTGGTTGCAGACCAAGGCTATAGTACCCAATCTGTCTTGTAATTTAACCCATTACTGGAAGAGATAGACGGATTAATACCTTTCCCAAGGGTATTTGCGCGTAAGTGAATGCAATGAATTCAGCTGGAATTCGAACTCGAGTCCCCAATTTCTCGTCGTGAGCCGATATCCAATGCACCACAACACACACTACGGCTTGATAAAATCTTTCAATTGAATTTGAGGGTAGTTGATACTTCGGAGCCACTTAATTTCTATTTTATGTAGATTCTTTCCATGGCTGATGAAGCCTCTCCGTTGGAAGGTGCGTTAGCGAAATACCCATGAACTTGTTGTGAAATATATTTCGTGAGGTAATGGAGCTTTCGTTGCATTAATTACTTCAGAAGTTTATGAAAGTTCTTCTCCAGTGACGATGCTATAGATCGGCGTCAAGTGCGTTGGGGTCAATATTAATTTACAAAATGGTTAACAACGACAGCTCATTAAATTGTAACAGAATTTTCATAGAAAATTCGAATTGGCTTAAATGTAAGTTTGAATGAACTTGGTATTTACTCTCAGCACAAAGGGGTATTGGCCGATTGTACTGTGGGACTCGAAAAATTTCCCGGAGACCTTGTATACACGAGATCGGACTATCGTTTATTTATCTTAGACGAGATTCTGCCCTTCGATATAACCACGTACGAATTTCTATTTATAGTTAGAGTTTAGCCTAACTCGGTATTTACTTGAGTCTCCTCACAGAGACATTATGTAGCGCGGGATCAATTTTACTGCGTGTCATTCCGGGCAGAGACGCTAGGACAAAAATACCCCATAGTCTTGATTGGGCTCTTGCCTATTTACGAAAAGCGAAATTCCAACAGAGACTCGTCTGTGTTCCTCTCCGTCCGAAGGCAGAGAATCCGACAAGTACAAAGTTTTGCCGAACTCACTATTTACCCGAGTATGCCTAAAAAGGCGCGATCTGGCAGAAGGTCAGGCTCGCATTTATTTACCTTAATAAAACTGTATAAAATTACATCAATCACCACACAAATGAATTCGGATCATTAAGATGCATTTTCTATATATCTATGAACAAAACTAGATGCATCATGACCCAGTAAAGCTCTGAAAAAGACATTCTTAACCAGACTAGTAATATTCTATAGGGATTAAGAAAGTGACTCACATTATTCTTTGAGAAAGTTTTAAAGGTTTTACCATTTTTCAGCGGCGTTGTCTCGTTTGTTGAAATGGGATATTTTTACTGGACACACACACACACACACACACATATATATATATATATACATCATCTCCCACCATTTTAAGTAATTTAATTTATTTTGCCTTGTCCTTTTCCTTAATTCCCTTAAAATTAAAGCCAACGAGAACCCTTGATAAGAGTTGGCCGAAAGGTTCCTCGGGTTTAAATAATATGACGTCTGTTCTTTTTAAAGCCATTAGTAATTTCTGTGGGTACAAATCGTTATATATATATTTGGAACTTGAATAAGTTCTCTAACAGCGTTCCCAGAACTGTGTGAGTGTAGTTTCCGAAGGTAACTCACCTACAAGGAAGTTCTATAAGCAGGTTTGAAATTAACTGTATGTCATTTTACAGAGGTGTAAACAAATTTGGTTTTATAGCGTTAAACGTGTCGGATTTAGTACCAAAGAAATAGGTTATTTTCGGGTAATCTTACTGTGTGGTGATACCGACCGAACAAAAAGCGAGAGACCGGATGTTTGCACCTTCACAACCAAAAAACAAATGTCCAAAAGTCCTCAGTGCGCATTCGGGTTCGCGCAGAATGTATCAAACAATTCATTTTAAATTGTCGGTTGTTTATAACCAATTTCCATTAAAATTCGTTAATTTCCGTAACATGATTACATGTCTACATTTGTTGACATTACGATACATTTCAGAGAAGATATGGTTGTTACGATAAATCGAAAATTGTGTTATATAGGCTTGATTAAAACCTCGTTTAGACTGGAGGCCCTTCGTGGTCGAGCGGTCTAAGACGTTGCCAGATCAAATGGTAGCTTCCCCTATGTTTATAGGGGTCGCAGGTTTGAATCCTACCGAATGGTACACATTTTCGTAATAACAATTTATCATAAATAATCAGGCCAGTAGATATAAATATATAATACTCTTTAATTAAAAACAGAATATCTACTTAAATACGAGTATCGATAAAAAATAATGTTCAAACTATTCATTTCAAATTGTCTAAACCAGGTTTCGTTAAAATTTGTTAATTTCCGTGATATATATATATATATATATATATATATATATAAGTCATCGAATATTTTTTCAAACATTTGGTTTTTTTTCTGAAATTCTGTTCCGAATGGTAAAACATAAAAAAGTAATCAACTTTGATATTATTTAATTAGATATGCTTTTATTTACTTTTATAATTAATATATATTAAGATGATAATAGGCTAAAGAATTTTTCCATAAATAATGGTATTTTAAAATAATTGTTTCAGTTTTTTTCTTTTTTTTATTATAATAATTTATAGAATTTAAACATTTTACGAAATCTCTGGCGGTTAGGTTAAGTTATCAAGTGAAGACTTTATTTACTAATCGAAAATTAAGAAGTTTAATACAAATTTTCAGGCCCTCGTATTTTTAAAATAATTTATTTTTTTCTGTATTTGAATGTTTTGTATTGTATTTTCTGTGTTAGATTAAAAGGTTATGTGTTTCACGGTTTCTTCACCTTACAGGAAAAATTTAACAGTTATGTCAATTCTGATCAACCATATTTAGCTTATCTCAAGATCTGGCTAGCAATACACGTCAATCATTTGCGGCAAAGGACAGAAAGTTCAACGCTTTGTGATTAAGAAACAGTTGTATTCTAAATTTGATGCTATAAATAAGAATTACTTGAATAAATCAAATTACTTTAAATTTCAGTTTTTGAAAATTTTCCAAAAATAACCTGTATTTTATTTTGCGAAATTTTTCAAACCGAGAATTAACATTTGTTTACAAATGCGTCGATTGTTCAAAAATGGCTGAAAAATTGAAAATTTGTAAAAAAATCACAATTTTAGATTTCACCAATTATAATTTCTGTTAGAAATACACCAGAGTATTTTGCTTACTAAAATAGTAAATTTAATCATTTTGCCATCAATTAAAACTAAAATAAAAGCTTAAAGAAAACTATTTTTAATTCAGGTTAAAACTTAGGTATCGAAAATGAGTCAAGGTACCTATACAAAATATTATCATACAATATATTGCCGGAAATAGTTTATAAATGTTTCCGTTTTCCAATTATTGTTGCAATCTTCTGCCTTATAGATTGTGAAGTTCGGAGTATTAATTCATCTTTTAATTTGTTGTAGGGATTGTTTGTCGTGAATCTAGCAGAAAACCCCGTAGACAAGTAGCTGTTTCTTGAGGTAGTGCAGTAACTATACAAGCAAAATCTTGTTTTTTAGTGAAATATTTGTCATCAAAGAAACAACTTCTAGACGGAGAAAAACAGTCCCAGCTCGTTGATAGAGAATACAGATGTCATCAAATGCAGCGCTGATTTGGTTACCCTCAATTTTTATGTGTAAGTTGGGTTTTTGTTTGCAGGTTTTATTGCAATTTTATGAGTTATGTAAAAAAATAAATGCGCATTCATGTGGAGTATCAAAAGGCTGTAGCACGCACAAATATTTTTTATTCAACACTTAATGATATTATAGAATATCATTTTGGAAAAATATTCTCTGAAAAGATTTTCAAAGGAAAGCAGTATACAGCACGATAAGAAGATTTAGAATAAAGTGGAAAGGTTGCTCATTTCTTAAAAATAAATATCTTTCCTTATTACTTATTTATCAACTTGAGATAGTTTCCTATTTACCTCAAACACTGCTTTCCTTAAAACTAAATAATCTAGTAGACTCGATTTATGTGTTTAGATCGTAGAAATTAGGTTAATAGGGGTGCTGAGGAGAAAAATGTAAAAAATGAGATGGGGGTCATTTGGTCGGTCAGTGTCAGCATTATTCACTTTGTTACACGGCTTTATAAGAAATTTTAGGAAAGAGAAAAATAGATATTTAATTTAACGTTATTATGGGTCACCATAAAAGAATATAAAATATTTCATTATAAAATATTTTTAATTCAAAGACAAATCTAGTGAACGAATTTTCATATTTTTTCAAAACTTAAGAAGAGAACATTCTGTATGAAAAGCTTTCAAAAATGAAATTGAAATACAAAAAGGAAAATGTATATATAGT
Source organism: Ascarosepion bandense (assembly GCA_037127315.1). Taxonomy (NCBI): domain Eukaryota; kingdom Metazoa; phylum Mollusca; class Cephalopoda; order Sepiida; family Sepiidae; genus Ascarosepion; species Ascarosepion bandense. The sequence goes on from JBBBDQ010001484.1 coordinate 2,501,344, forward strand.
GTAACTTACAGAGCGTAACACAAATTTATTAAATAAAACAAAAGAAAACACGTTTGAATTAAAACCTGTGAAACATTACTAGTGTGAAGTTGTTTTAATATGAAATAAAAAAATCACACGTTTTTTAGGCTTAAAATTTTTTGTCGGTGTTACTAATTAAGAGATTCACTACTTCAATGATTCAACTGGTAAAATTTCTTACGGCTATATTTTATAATATATAAAATCATGGTGACGATAAAGACTACATGCACAAAATAACTGGCTACTTGATTTGCAATGACAGATAACATTTATTAAACAAAATCAACAAAAGGAAAGCTTAAAAGTAGCGTTTCTTTTGTCAGAAGTAACTTGTGTAGAGAACAATATGTTCATGAATATATTTTAGTTAGAATTACTGCGTTCATATTTTTAGAGCGAAGCGTTTACAACTTTTTAGCTTGTTGCGGGGTCGAGTCTCGGAGGAAGTCGACTCTGTAAACTTGAATTTTAGATTAGTGTGAAACAGCAAAGACAATGAGGAGAAAAAGGCAGAGGTAAAAGCAATAACAACTTTGGTTTTATTTACGTGAGTCGATACAAGATGTAGTTCGGGTTCGTTTCAGGTCCGAAGGTGGGGGGTTAGCATCTAAGGAGTTGGTGCGGCGAGCGGTGAGACCTCGTCCAGTGCCGGGTCGAGCTGTGGCGTTCGTTGCGGTAGCTAGTCGGCTGGAGATGCTAGATGAGTCGCCTGGCTGATTCGGGACGTTCCGTCTTCGGGTCTAGGTCAGAGTGGCGAGTGTGAAGGCGAGCTCGTGCCAGTGGAGGATACCTGACGAAAGGCGGAGTCCCTAAACAGGGCCGAGTCGAGTCAAGGTCTGCGCGGATGCGAGACCCTACCGGGAGGTTACGTTAAGAAATCTCTAAACAGGGCCGAGTAGAGTTATGGACGTCGCGGGTGCGAGACCGTACCGAAGGGTAACGGAATCCCTAAACAGGGCCAAGTCGAAGTAGGGTCGTCGTGGCTGCGATTCTGAGTGGCCGATTCGACTGCCGAAGAAGGATCAGGATCAGAAGCTGGTGTGATGGCTGATCTACCGCTGGAAAGCAGGATCAATGCCAGAAGCGTGTGTAGTGGCCTCGATGGCTGATCTACCGCCGGAAGGCAGGATCAATACCAAAAGCGTGTGTAGGGGCCTCGATGGCTGATATACCGCAGGAAAGCAGGAGCAATGCCAGAAGCGAATGTAACTGCTAGATGCGACCGCCGGGAGGCAAGATCAAAGCCTAAGACAACTCCCTTATTTACACTTCTCCCCCATTTGAGAAAGATGTGACACAAGGGAACCTGAACGCGTACACCCAGGTACTGGTCAAACATTACCTATCCACCGCGGGACGTATACGGCACAAGTCGCTGTTCAGTCTTCTTCCAACTACTAAATTTCCATCCAAACACGTTTAGCACACACACACACGCGCACACACGCACACACACACACACACACACACACACACACACACACACACACACACACACACACACACACAACCGTTAATCCCATAAATGCTTTTATTTATTACTTATGCACACGCATAAAGATGTACAAAAAATCCAATCATGTGGGGGTCATTTCTTTGAAAATATTGAAGAAATTTTATTTGAAAGTTTTTAACCTCTTTCCGTTACAAGAACTCTCCCGTTACGTTTCTATCAGTTCTTTTTTAAGACAGCTCTTTTCAACTTCTGCAATAATCATGAATGTTCTTCGTACTTGAACACAGAACATCTCTTTATCAACTTAACTAACCATTTCAAAAACATGATCGGCCCCACTGCATTATTTCTTTAAGCTGCAGCTATCGATTGCCTAACAAAGATATAATTTCACTGATTAAACATGCAACAATGTCGAATCTCGATTTCCGCTTTGAATACATGACAAACAATTCCAAGCTTTCTATAACCTAATCGCCGTGGATTTTGGCACAAATCTAATATTCTGTTTATGTGCTATTTATTCGACTAGATAAGGTGATTTTCTAAGCGTAGATCAAATGTGACACAAGGCAAAAAGAATTAGACATTCAATGAGAATCGAACTTAATACTCAGTCGTTATTATGCTAGCGAGACAACTTGATAAGTATTACACTACGCACTTATTCGATTAGATGAGTAGTAAGATTTTTGCAAATAATACGTCAGTAGAAAGATCAATGAAAGTTTCACGGTTTTCTTTTTTTTAAAAGAGCAAAATCTTATTGTTCTTAAGTTAATAGTTGAATAATCTCATGGCGTGCCCTATGACAAAAATATTCGTCGAAACTTTCCTTTTGGATTATTACATATTTGAGCTTAACAAGTTTAACCAACTATTGCGCTAACAATCATAAATTTGAATGCTGAATGTTATGCAAAGAAGTAAGTGGATACAAATGAAAAGACTGGAAAACTTTTCCCATTTCCCGGAAACAGATGTTAAACATATGAAAGTTTTAACGCGTTTTCTATCTATCTATCTATCTATCTATCTATCTATCTATCTATCTATCTATCTATCTATCTATCTTGCACTTTCTCATTAAAACCAAGGCGCGTCTCTGATATGTCTTTTCCATTGCAAAAATATCTTGCGACGTTGTTCGAGTAAATAAATCAGGTGTTTGTCACCAGTGTAACGGTAAAGGGAAAGAGGAATGAATGGCTGAACGCTTGTTCTCAGAGAGATTTTTATATACCATGACATACACAAAACTTTACATATATACATGTGTTTACACGTAGAGAAACACATATCACATATATCTACTGCAAAGCAAACTATAAGGAAAAGCAACAGAAAAGCTCTTACATATAATTGAAGTTACTTCTGATCAGGGTAGCCATTCATATGACTTTCAGTTTAAATGACCGGATTCCTCTATATCACAGCAGAATGGCCCTGTTGTAAGCTGTTTATTCCAGTGGGACGTGGCATGATTTATCTATTTTCCAGCTAAAGATAGACGTAGCTGTAAACTGTTTGTTCTAGCGGGATGTGGCAGAATTTATCTATGTACCAGCGGAACATGGTCGGATTTGTCTATGTTCATGCAATTTTCTGGTGTCGGCAGACTTAGCTTGACCGCCTAAGCCAAAATCATAGGCATAAGTAAACAACCTTCTCCTCTGCCGACTTCGCCGACTGTTTAATGACTAGCGTTTGGATCACGATCTGAGGTGACGTCACGAAACGGCTGTCATATGATTTAGCTAGACCAATAGGGAATAAGCAACTTTTGCACCCCAACACCGTCTTTACAAGTGAGGAAAATGGAATAATTCATTATCTATTAAGTATTTGACGGGCGTGCTGTATATACTAACTAATAAACGGAAGTCGGCATAAGCAGGATTATAAGAACATACTTTAAATGAATCTCTAATTCAAAATGTCTTAATTTTATCTTAATATTTTCCCCTAAGATCGTTTTTCTTTAATTCTAATTCAAAAGATTACGTATCACAGAAGAAAAAAAAATTGTTTTTCTGGGGTTGCTTAATAGAAACAAATAAAAGTAATAACATTTTATTTTATAACGTTTTTTACCTATATCTTCACTGAAATAAACTGGTGATTTTACCACAGCATCGTTGTATGTTGTTAAAATTAGTTTTCTAGCTGAAGTTCTAAGCATGTACAGGCGTTTTCATTTGGCTTGCATATATTAACAATTGTTGTTAATTGCCTTAAATAAAAAAGGAATCGACTGGAATGTTGCCAGATATGCTCATTTTAAAAGTATTTTTGTACATTTTAGTAAGGCCCTATTCGGCATCGAATAAAATATTTAAAATGTTAACCTGTAATGATCCGTTAACTTATTCCAAAACTTGTCTTAAAGACCAAAATTAGTTCTTCAACAAATACACACACAAACACACGTGTATATATATATATATATATATATATATATATATATATATATATTGTCATACGCATATACGTATTCATGTGCTTCTGAATGGGTGTCTTATATATATATATATATAAGACACCCATTCAGAAGCACATGCGCGTAACTCTACATATTAACACAATCACGTATACTTATTTATAGGTGATTGTGTTAATATGTAGGGTTACACGTATATACGTATCCATGTGCCAGTGAGTGGGAGCGTAATGAGTTTATGGTCATTATCCAAAAATGATGACCTCTTTTACAACGATCTAGAATTCCCCAACTAAGATAATGCTAAGGTCTCAGTTTTAAATAATGTTAGTTATTTTGCATTTCATTTTAAAGAAATGGTTATTCCGGGGAAATATTTGTACCGAATGGAACGAATATAGTGTGGTCTGATGAAATAGCTAAATTAGCTCGGAGAAATAAACCATAATTTATAACCAATCTAAATGATGTGTTGAATTCTCTTTTATAAATGTCATATTGCTCTGGATAACATACATTGATGTCTCTATACAGGTATAACACTTAATACTTTATATTAAGTAGATCTTGTTGGATTGTCCCCGCCATTCACGGACTTCACACACACACACACACACACACACACACACACACACACACATATATATATATATATATATATATTAAAGGCCGCTTAATACAATTTTAAGATTAAAAAGTCAACAAAATGGTAACAATATTAGCAAAGAAATTGATGATATTTATTGTATATTAAATTGATATTTATTGTATATTAAATTAAACCTTTTCGCTAAACTGAAGCACGAACAGAAAGTTTCTAAAGTCAAAATTTTAACGCCAAATCCTTCTTTACTCTCTTGATGTGTGATTTTATTTTGAAAGTTTATTTCAATTCCGATCTGCATCATTCTTGTCTGGTGTTAAATGATAACGCTAACAGCAAACATCTGATGTCACCAATGCTATGAAACATTTGATCTAATTGTGAAGCGACAGGAAAATTGTTACTGTTGTCTTTGATGGTTCACACACACACACACACACACACACACACACACACACACACACACACACACATAGATATATATATATATATATCGCCATTCGAGTAAGCATTCTGGGGAAATGGTAGACTTTAAAAAAATAATACCGCTTTTAGTGCATAGTTCATTGACTAATGAACTCTAACATTCTCGTTTTTTGGCGTGTGTTTACATTGTGTATATAACACGCTAAAATCTGCCTTCCTCCATAGTACGCCGATAACTTAATGGTAGAATGTGTCGGGTTTTACTATTGGCTGGAAGCAATCGGATGTATAACCGTACTTATGAACTGTGATAAAGCGTAACAAGACTGTCTGTGAATGACAATATAAATGAAAGGAATAAGTTAAGAACAGGTAAGAAGAAAGTGTTTGTAAACTAACATGTTTCACTTTAACAAGCTTCTTCAGAGATTTTTAAGTACGAACGATTTAATTTTTTTTAATTTTTAAAATACACAGCGACAGTATGTTGATTGATGTCTCATTTCAGATACGTGTCACGTGTAATAAACAATAGATGTATATTTTAGGTGAAAGTGTATGTATTAAAAAATTATGTATGTGTCAAGCGTATTTAAACTATAAGCGAATTAAGTGCATTTATATGCCGGTAACCTTAGTGTGCGTGAATGACAAAACGAAATACATTTCACTTATACATCTCAAATTAATATCTAAGCAGCTCCACTATATCACTAAAAAAACAGCACCGTATGAAAAAAAAAAAAAAAAGACTCCCAAACAAAGTAAAAACGAACTTTTTTTTAAATTTCAAAATTATAGATTCTAATCAATATAATTTTCCAGAGTATTTTGCTTACTAGAAATAGTAAATTTAATCATATAGTTTTCAATTAAAATTAAATTAAGACTTCCAAGAAAATATTTTTTTAAATTCAATTTAAAAGTTAGTTGTCGAAAATAAGTGTGGGGTACCTAATGTATACAAGTATCGAGCGACAGACGATTTCTTTTTAAAAATAAAATGAGAATGTCAATTATGAACGTGTGTGTATAAAACAATCATACATGAGTGCGTGTGTTTATGAGTCACTAAAGTTTGTATGAGAGTGAATAATAAAAAAAAATAAATTTCCGTTTAAAATTCTACCAAAATCATGTGTAGAATTATTAAGCGAACTATTTATAAATAAATAAATTTTGAAAATAAGTTGTTAACGTTTGAAAC
>JBBBDQ010001484.1:2512500-2592500 GCA_037127315.1 Ascarosepion bandense
CATCAGAACCAATTACGTTATACTTAGATTTGTCACTGAATTGAACCTGTGACCACTTATCGTCTGTCCAAGCAACATGATCAGGAGCGAAACGTAGGCGAGCCTTCTGATTTTTTTCTTTTGGGTAATCAAAGTTACCTATGCTGGTACCCCAGCTTGCGATCCTGAATCGTGTAACTGCCTAAAAACTGTTTAGCGTGATATTTTGACATCAAGCGTCTAACTTACTTGACGGGATATATCGGCAGGACTCTTAAACCTGTCTTGAAGTGACATTTAGATCATGACACGGTCCCGCCGAGATGACGTTTTCGAGGTCTAATTGATCTAAGGGCTGATTCTATTAATCCAGTGCACGTAAATTTTGTCACAATAGCGTTTCGCAACACTAACAGACATTCCTACAATGCTTGAAATCTCCAAAGTTGACTTTCCATCTTTGTGAAGATCAACAATCCTTTATTTTTCATCAGAAGAAACCGGGCGGTGTTTACAAGCAGCCATGTTGACGAATAGATATTCCTATAATTCCTACAATATTTAGAAAAGATAAATAAATTTATTATAGTGTATATAGTATAAATTTATGGTGTCATATTTTTTTTCATATCTCAATGTTATGTTTTGTATTGTTTTTCAATGTAGCCCTTAACTTTTGGACGCCTTGATTTTTCAAAATATTTCATAAATTGTTAATAACTTGGAAAATAATTCATGTACTTCAATAAAATTTTCACCACAGATAGATATTATTATATATATATATATATATATATATATATATATATATAACTATTTGTGAGAGCGTAAATAGTTATATATATATATATATATATATATATATATGTGTGTGTGTGTGTGTGTGTGTGTGTGTATATAACTATTTACGCTCTCACACCCCTATTGATTACTATGAAGAAATGGTAGACTTTGAAAAAACAGTAGCTACACACGCATCAACGCATCGTTTATTCAGTAATGAATTTGAACACTCTCGGCTACTGGTCTATGTTTACATTGTATATAAAATGCTAAAGTCCACCTTCCTCTTGCGAGGCCCCATAGCTCTGAGGTAGAATCGCCGACTGATGTTAATTCGGTCGAGTTTCAATCCTGGCTAGAAGCAATCGGATGTCTAACCAATACAACGAGACAGATCTGTCTGCGGATGACTATATATATATATATATATATATATATATATATATATATATATATATATATATAGTGGCGTGTTATGTCCAGGAAGAAAGACACAGCAACAAAAAAGTAGGTTAAACCAGTATATTGGAATAACAACATATGTACAAAATAAGTGTTATTAATCAGCAGATAGAAATATCCGTCCGAACTGTCAAGTTACACTGCTTCTCAACTGCCTCCAAGGAAGTCTCGCAGGTTAATATTTATGAAGGAGGAAGAGTTCATTCCAATGAAGATAGGGCACCATAACAATATATATATATATATATATATATATATATATATATATATATATATATGAAGAAATATAGTTTTAAGGTGTGCTATATTTATAGAATAATGTGCTCAATATCAGACACAGAACGTATCTAAACTTATTTATAAATGGAAGTTTGTCTGTGTGTGTCTGTGTGTGTCTCTCTGTGTGTGTATCCGTTACCTATAGGCTCCGAAATGGCTGAACCAATTTTCTTGAAAATTTACACAGTTGTACTATAAGCGTCTGCGAGTGCTCTTAACTAAGTTTTGTGTCGAGATACCCCCGACAAATATCGAAAATCGATAATCGGAAAAAATGGGTTATAGAAGGAGTGGTTCGATTTTAATCAAATTTGATACACTCATAGACAAAGCCATAAGAAACGATATTCAGAAGTTTCAAGGTTGCAGTTCTTACAATAGTGCAGAAAATTTGATATCGATACCAGGAAACAAAAATTTGATTTACAACCATTCATTTTTCTTTCAGTCTACGGTTTCGCTGTAACTGGAAACAACTATTGCTTTTTAGTCTTTCGTGCCAACGTCCAAAGAGTCTGAGCTCCAGGACCATGGATTAGTTTTAAAGCTTTCATTACTCCCGAGAAACGCCGGGCTATACTGCTAGTGTAATTATAAAAGTGAGCGTTCATTGCGCTTAACATAAAACAATCTGTAACGTCTGAGTGTTGACTTTAACATTCACTTATATATATAGATGTATGTGTGTGTATACGTTTGTGTCTCTGTTTATGTTTGTGTGTATATATATGTATAATTATGTATATATATATATAGAGAGAGAGAGAGAAAGAGAGATGTCAGTGGGTGACAGAGAAAAAGGAAGAGGTTCGTTAAATTGATATATACACGCGTGTCTACTTGTGTGTGTGCTAATTATATTGAGCAGACCTCATTCGCATGCGTGTTTCTCTCTATGTGTGTGTATGTGTGCGTGTGTGCATGTGTGCGTGCGCGTTACTCTGCATGATTATAACTAAGAGGCATCTGTTAAATAGAATTACCATGAAGAAGTTGTTCTTATCGATGATATCGTTTTTTAAGTTGCGGACTTTTTCTGTCAGTTCCAGAACTCAAGCCAAATCACCGCGCCAATCCTTCTCAATTTATTTTTGGTCTGCACTTCAAGTTAAAAAGACTTTTTATTAGGAAAAACCATCCGAATGTTGAATCGTTAAAGCTGAAGAAATATCAAACGTTTTTGGCATGAATATAGTAGCCTATCGACTACCTCTTGAAATGAAGAAAAAAATCTTTATAATGTTTGGTGAACTTGTCTAGATCTCACTCGAACACGGTCGTAAGCGAGGAAAGGGTCTGCAGATGTCTATTGATTTTATTTAATGAATGACGCGTGAAAAAAAGGTGTTTTCCAAATTTAGTAATGTTTATTCATTAAAATGAAGTTGGTTTTAGTCACGGTACTTTCGTGATATGCGCTGATTTGTTTAGACATATAATTGAAGAAGCTGTGAAATAATTCTTCTATATAATGATTTTCTGTCCATAAAACAATTGTCTTTATTTGCTAATGTTTTTTTCCCATTCACATTGTTTTGAAAGTTGATAAATTGAATAAATCGATATAAAACGTGCTATATATGCATAAATATAATGTACTAAAAACAAACCTTTCTTTCTTGGTTTAACGATAAAGTACACCCGGAAAAAAGACCTCTGATAGGGAGGTTTTTATGAGTGTAGAATCACTTCTTAATTGATGATGTTCTAAGGTCTACTTTGACCTGAGGTAGTAGCCCTGTCAAGGTTCTAACTATGAGCAAATAGTGAACCCCCAAGCAAATGTCAAAATACTATGAAATTATAAAATTTATTTTTTAGCCAAAATCATGTTCACAGTAAAATAATTTCCAAAAATATATTTTTGCAAAAAAAAAAAAAAAGAAAATGTGATATTTCTTGCAATAATTTTTTGCAAAAAAATAAAATTTTCCAGTGATACATTTTTGTAAAAATAATTATTTATGTGTGTGTACTTACAGAATTTCCATTTCTGAGTATTTAGGCTGCTTTGTATTTATGCATCTAGGTATTCCCTCTTCTTAGTATTTCTGTTTCTCTGCATTCACTCTGCCTTGTCTTCCTTTGTAAGGGTATTTCCTCTTCTAAGTATTTATGTTTCTCTGCATTCACTCTGCCTTGTCTTCCTTTGTAAGGGTATTTCCTCCTATAAGTATTTATGTTTCTCTGCATTCACTCTGCCTTGTCTTCCTTTGTAAGGGTATTTCCTCCTATAAGTATTTATGTTTCTCTGCATTCACTCTGCCTTGTCTTCCTTTGTAAGGGTATTTCCTCCTATAAGTATTTATGTTTCTCTGCATTCACTCTGCCTTGTCTTCCTTTGTCTGGGTATTTCCTCTTCTTAGTATTTATGTTTCTCTGCATTCACTTTGCCTTGTCTTCCTTTGTCTGGGTATTTCCTCTTCTAAGTATTTATGTTTCTCTGCATTCACTCTGCCTTGTCTTCCTTTGTCTGGGTATTTCCTCTTCTAAGTATTTATGTTTCTCTGCATTCACTCTGCCTTGTCTTCCTTTGTCTGGGTATTTCCTCTTCTAAGTATTTATGTTTCTCTGCATTCACTCTGCCTTGTCTTCCTTTGTCTGGGTATTTCCTCTTCTTAGTATTTATGTTTCTCTGCATTCACTCTGCCTTGTCTTCCTTTGTCTGGGTATTTCCTCTTCTAAGTATTTATGTTTCTGACTATTGATTCTGCATTGTTAGTAAACTGCATCCGGCAGCAAGACTTGTGATTTGGAGGAGCTTGTCAACCCCTCTTAATTACTGTTGTTCCCAGGTCCACCCTGATTCGGAGTGGTAACACCTTTTAGGGTCCCAGCTATGGGCAAATTGTTAACGCCAAACTGGGGTCAAATCACTATGAAAGTATGAAAATATACTTTGATAGAAATATATACATAAAAATAGACTTTTATAGAAAAATATACATTTTTAAAGGAAAATATTATTACTCGCAATACATTTTCGAATACAAAAGTAGAAATATTTTCAGTATTTTAAATAAAAAATAACAATTTTTTTGCATAAAATCTAACTCAATCAAATTTCTCACTATAACTTGACATTAAAAAATACCATAAACACTAACATTTTGGCATTAGATAACCCACAGAGTTTGATATGCCGTTAAGCAAAATTCAAACTAAAAAAATCTTCTTTGTATTTCTGTGTCTAAGTATTCACACTTCTTAATATTTCCGTTTCTGCATATTACCGTATATATATATATATATATATATATATATATATATATATATATATATTATATATATACAACTGTTGTACCATTTGGGTCTGACGAGCCGCGATAATAACATCAGAACGTGGTGAAATATGTATTACCCATTGTAATAATCTAAAATCTTTTATAAATTATATTACTCTGTTAAATTAAATAAATGACTTTAACATTGAGTTCTCTTGGGTTCGTCTCTATCGGAATTTACCTGGATTGTATTCCAAGTGTGCTATGTTATATATATATATATATATATATATATATATATATATATATATATATATATATATGAATATGTGTTTGTCTGTGCATAAATAAGTTCATGCATATTTATATTATTAGTTGTTTATCCAAAACATTTTGAGATGGAAGTGCTTTAGTTTTAAGATTTCTTTTGGATTTTTGAATGCGATCCCCTTAATTTGTATATAGCATTTATAAAACGGAGTAGATGGAAATAGAACTCAAACATAATTACGGTATCCTTTTGGCTCTTACAACACTGCTTATACATATACCCTGAATGTAGTTTTATACAAAATTTAATAACTGTTGTGTACATTACAGATACAGCTCTTGACACTAGTCATGTAATTCTCATGTGGTTTTTTAACTGGTCAAATTAAAATTTCACGTAAATATAATGCTTTGAACATTCTGTTCGTGTACAAAAAAAAACGCAAAAAACTTGCTCAGTCATTCACTAACAAAGGTGTTGCTTTTGCGATCGCTAACCAAATACTGGCACCAACGTAGGCCATGGATATGGGCAGGAGAACCCGACCCAGGGTAGATGGAGCCACTTACACTAGCTGCAAATAACCTAAGAACCTACTTAGTGCTTTCTGAATTTTTTTTTATTTGTGGCAAGTCATTTCAGCAACTGAAAAAATCCGGAATTTTGAAGGTTTTTGGATTTTCGAATTTCGGATAAGGAAGGATAATTTTTATTAAAAATTTCATATGTTTGTGTGCACTGTGTGTAATTTTTCCTTTAATTTATATTTTTAATTTTATTTTTATTTAATTTTAGTTTTAGTTTTTGATTTTACATTTAAATTTTAATTTAATTTTTGAATTGTAATTGTCCAATTTTAAATTTAATTCTCTGTCTATGAATATACAGATTTTAATTTCATTATCTTTCTATGAATATGCATATTTGCATTGTACAATTTCTAATATGTTTTTCCTTTGTATATTTTTTTAGAAAAACAAAATTTAGAAAAACTTTTTTAACCTTTAAGCTTATATAAATGCAGTTTCGGAAATACAATTTGCTAGGAAATATCGATCCCTTTTTAGGCTGTAGAATTTCTTTTACTAGTGTTATGAGTTCTTATTTCATTTTGTACTTTTGCAAAGATACATCTAAAATTATTTCTGTTTCCAGTTATCCAACAGAACTTCGTGCAAACTCTGAATTGTGTTTTTGAAATTTTTATCTGTACATTCACCTGTCACATGCCAGGAAGCTCATCTGTTACTGCCTGACAAAGCCACTAGATTTGTGTTAAGGTATTGTTTTATCAAACTGTTTTACTTTCTCATTGTTGTTTCTTGTTTTTGCTACTTTATTTGCAACAATCTGAGGTCATCTTGCCAAAGAGTGATGCAATTAGGCTTTTGTCGCCTTTGCTTTCTTGGATTCGTTTTCTGATAACAAATGTTTTTCATTTGGAACATTTATTTTCTATTTCTTTTCCAGATATCTCAGAGAAAGCTTCGAGAGTTTAAAAAAAAATCAGTAAAAATAAAAAAAGAAGAAAATCCTAGCTAAATGTTTTTGGTTATTTTTTTATATGTTTAAAATTACATTTCTTAAAACTATGTTTTACGTTTATTTTAATTTCTTTTGACGTATACTTCAACCATTCCTCTTCCTGCCTCCCATAAGCATGGACCAAGCGATTCTCCCTGAGAGCGATACACTACGCCTCCTACGCTTTACCCTCTCCTCAGACCTCAAATGGAACCACTATATTGAATCCATATCGAAATCTACTGCTAAGAAGGTTGGGTCACTATGTCGATCCAGGATGTTTTTTTCCGCCTGAATCCATCCTTCATGTATAAAATTCAACCACCCGTCCGTGTATGGAGTACTGCAGCCATTTATGGTCAGGCGCCCCTGCCGTTTTTCTCAGTGTTCTTGACAGGCTCCAAAGGAAAGTCTGTAATGTGATAGGTACTGATCTCGCGGCTCGACTGCAGCTACTTCCCCACCCTCGATATGTAGCCTCCCTTTGTCTGTTCTATAAATACTTTCATGGCTTCTGCTCGGACGAACTTAAGTTACTGGTGCCTCCTCAACAGGTGTTTACTAGTGCAACCAGACTGGCAACTGGGTCCCACCCATTCACATTTAGGTTAGCCAAATGCAGACGAAAATTCTACTCCTGCAGCTTCTTCTCTCGCACTTCCCGCCTGAGGGACTCGCTCCCATATTCTTGCTTTCCTGACGGCTACAACCTCCAGAAATTTAAATGCAAAGTCAATACTCATCTACTAACCACTGGACTCTAGCTCTCTCCCCACCGCTGTATAACCTTCCCTTTCTCTCCACCTATGTATCTGTCATCACACCTGAATTCTCAGCTTTCTATTGCTCCTTCCTAACTAGTTTGTACTCCTCATTCTTTTCTAATTAATCTTTTTACAGTTATGTAGCCCCCCCCCCCGCTCATCAGTGGCATTTCTGCCTTGCTCGGGGTGAAATGATTAAAAGAAAAGTATCATCATTTGTAACAACAGCGACAGGGGAAGTAAAAGTTACTTTTTCAAGAAAACCAAATGATTTCTATGTTATTTCGTCTTTTGCTTTTTTGATAATCAAGGTTTGTATTCCCTTCCTTTATTTACCCATCATTTTTCTACTTTCGCTCTTTTTCATTCATTCTCTTCAGCTTTGAAGAATCGTGTTCATTTCATCATTATAAACGTTTCAAGATAATCTAGGTTCCTTTCATCTTTAACCAATCTGCTTCTGAAACCGTTCTTCTTTCATCTATCCTAACTTCATTTTAATCAGTTCTCGAAGAACTTTACACCCAACTCTTTATTTCTTATTTGTAATCTGCAATTCATAATTTTTTTAGAAATTATTTATTTTTAAATACTGTTTTATCATAGAATATATTGCACTACTAACAAATTAATTAAGAACACCTTTTGAAAGTAGATCGTTCATTTACACCCAGTTCGGAATATCTATATTTATTTTACTAATGTTCACCCAATAAGCGACCAAAGAACCAATCAAGGTAGAGATTACTGCGTTGACTTATATTGGCGTAGGAAAGAACAAGGCTTAGAAGTACGGAGCTAAAGAAGAAATTAGAAGGAACCTGAAACCCAGTCCTAAATTTATGGAATATTGTATTGTGTAAAAATCACTGAAATATCAAAAGTTTTATTAAAATTTAACGCCAGCAGCCATTTCATACAGCTCTAATTACTATTTTTTAAGAAATCAGTTTTTAAAAAAATTAAGTTTAACTATATATTTTTTTAATTATTGTAATGACATAACTGCATGGCATCAGATTAAATTAATGTCTATTTTTTGTCTATATATTGTGGCAATTTTGCTTAAATTTCGTATTTTTTATGATTTCAATGGAGTTATCAAAATATTTCAGTGAAATTTTTACTTACAAAAATTATAGTTTATATTTGTATTTTGCGAAAGTGGTAAGTAGAAGTATGAGTAAAACTGATACCAACTTTTCTTAAATTTTATTTGGTATTTTCGAAAATGCATTACAGCTTACATTTTTACACTTTTAGAGTTTTAATTCGATATATAAAAATCACTCCTAAAACTTTAATTTCTCAAATTTATTTCTTCAAATTCTTAATCATTTAACCCCAAACAAGACAACAAAGCCACTAAACGCAGAGTGTTGTATATCGACAAACAACAAACACGCATATATATAAAAATATAAGTTATATTTTTATTAATGACGATGAACCGTGTAGCATAGGGAACAGAGAATTGAGAGAGCGCGCTTCTAATGGAGTTGACGGGAGTGTAGTCTTGTCTGTTGTGTCTCTCTCTTCACCGGCCGATCTCTGTTGCTCCTCTACTACTACTGGCGAATCCGTGAGCCGAGGTCTTTTTATAATCTTCCAGAACCGGGACTTTTTCTTCCGGTTTTGCCTCGCCCACGCACGCCTACGTAATTCTCAGAGACACCTGTTCTGTTTGCCTCTGTAGTTATTTCCGCTACTGCCGGAAATAAGGTCAAAATGACATCCGTTCCTTTCAACGACCGGAAACACCCTCGCTTGCATCAGCCTTCCTCGGGTGGGGCCAGATTGTTATATTACATTCCTCGCCCTCCCATTTTCCAAAATGTTCACCTAAGAACATTTTAAGCGCAACACCCCCACACTCCTCCCCACGCCACACAAGCCCGACAATTGTATAAAACATGTGCACGCCAAAACAACAAAACATGTGCATGCCGAAACAAAAAAACAACAAAAAAATATATAGGGGAGCCTACATCGGCAACCCAACAATGTTCGTGTCCATCGTGAAAATTGTTCTACCAGCTCGATGTTTCATTGTTCTTTTTTTTTTTTTTTTTTTTAATATCCATTTTCACAGAATTGGGCAAAGTTCTTAAAAATGTTCATTTTCTTTCTCGACTCTGTCCATAAGCGTAGACGCCTCGATGCACAACCACATGATCATTAGGCGGTAACCGCGCCCCAGTTTCTAAACTGACATCGAGTAAATGACCTTTGACCAACACCATGCGTGTTTCTGCTCGAGTTTATTGTTACACATGTAACTTCATTTAATTTAATTTAATTTCAAACATACTATGTTTGAACACAGAAAAATGGCCATTATCTGCCGTACATATCATTCATAGTCTGACCGAGAAATGTTCAATAGAAAATGAAGAAAATTACCCTGATTCCAACGTTAATCCGCATGCAATTTACTTGTGGAGGATTAGAGGTTTCATCTATATTAATTTAGTCTAAAAAAATGGACCCGTGACTCGTAGTTCCTTAGTTTGTACAATGTCTTCTATTCCTTGAACTACTTCCTCTGGATTCGAATCCAAGCATATCTGATTTGTTGACATCTCTCTGTTTAACGCAGAGACATTTGAGTGTTGAACACCCGTTGACCCCGGAGTACTAGTCACAACGGATAACTCCCTTTCCTTTCCCGAAGCACTGTTGCTTCTTTCACACTTAAAAATCCGCTTCCTAGCTATTATTCCAAGGATTATCATAACGCCGACTATGCCAGCAATGACTCCTATCGTCAACTTTTTCGGGAGTTCTTCATATCCTTCACTAAATCTTTTCATATATATTTCACTTAAACTATCGTTAATCCTCCCACCGCTTCTTTCCCAATCCTATAGCATATCAGCCAATAAGTCTACAAGACTTTTCAGTTGTTCTTTCTTTTTGTTCCGATCAACTGTGGAATCTGCAGGTCTATCCGTGTCAATATAAAGTTCTCAGAAATTAATATATCTTCAAAAGGTATTTCCCAAGTCACATAAATGAAAATTCACAGAGGATGTTGAATTGATGGGAACCTGCACAAAAGCATAATTCACAAACATAGAAATGTAAATTATTTTGTATTGTACAGTCATTGAAAAGAAATCCAAAAAAAAGAAAACCTAACACTGCACAAACCAAAGAAAACATTGTTATCAACAAGTTAATCCAATTATCCACTTTAAAGAGTAGAAGAAACTTCCTTTACATGATTTTACATTTCACTTACTCAATAAAAGTAAGATTAATTAAGCAACATACCAGTAAACTCACTTCACATATATGGTAAAATATTAACAAAAAAAATAAATCATTAACTCAGATGTTTTATACTTACAGATAGGTAAATATCTCAACTTTATTGCTCCCGTCAACCCCCAACCTATGCGCTCTCCGCTAGGTGTACTACTCTCTGCATGTAGTCCTGCACCCCCTCCGTTCTACCCTTAATGTGTTCGACACCGAACAATCCATATTTCTCAATTCTTGGGTCAGATCGGCAAAAGTATGCTGTTCCATTTTTTTTTCTAACTAGACTTATAAACACGAGCAGAAAACACACACACTATCAAATCAAAGAGTCACCTACCTTGGCTGATGTCTATAGTCGTGCGGCTGCTATATATTTTCGTCTTCTTTTTTCTTTTTATCTGGTAGTTTTAAGTCCGTTGAATTTCAATCGTCGCCGTGGCAACCAGCTCGCATCTAACTGATTTGTTGTCTCAAAACAGCAAGTCACTAGGCACTAATTATTATTTCTGTTGTATATCGACAAACAACAAACACGCATATATATAAAAATATAAGTTATATTTTTATTAATGACGATGAACCGTGTAGCATAGGGAACAGAGAATTGAGAGAGCGCGCTTCTAATGGGGTTGACGGGAGTGTAGTCTTGTCTGTTGTGTCTCTCTCTTCACCGGCCGATCTCTGTTGCTCCTCTACTACTACTGGCGAATCCGTGAGCCGAGGTCTTTTTATAATCTTCCAGAACCGGGACTTTTTCTTCCGGTTTTGCCTCGCCCACGCACGCCCACGTAATTCTCAGAGACACCTGTTCTGTTTGCCTCTGTAGTTATTTTCGCTACTGCCGGAAATAAGGTCAAAATGACATCCGTTCCTTTCAACGACCGGAAACACCCTCGCTTGCATCAGCCTTCCTCGGGTGGGGCCAGATTGTTATATTACAAGAGTTGTGCCAAAGAATATGAGAAAAAAAAACATCATTTAGGAGCAAGAACAATAAAAGAACAGAACTTGATAACACAGAATATAACGATTCACATTGCATTTAAATTTCTGAAGATCAAACTTAACTGGAAAAGAATGAATCCGGAAGTGATTTGTACAAGCGATAAGTGCGATAGACGAAACAATTAGTATAAACATTACGGTTAGGTATAGCTATTTCACCTGTAAAATTATGAGATCCTGCCGCCAATCCAGTATTTCTTTTCAATTTATAGAGTCTAGGTACAATAGAGGAAAGTTCTTCAGAACAATTACCATAAAGTATTAATAAAAAAATTCTCAACGAAGCTAAATTACGACGGTGGAAAAGTGACTGAAGGCGACGTTCCAAGTGAGGATTAATAACATTGTATATTCTTCTTCCAATTTTTACAAGAATCTCTAAATATATAGCAGGGACACCAGACCATATCTGGCAAGAATATTTAAATCATGGACAAATGGTAAACAAATAAATATCTAAACTTATTTATAAATGGAACTTTGTCTCCGTGTGTGTATTTGTGTGTGTGTGTCCGTTACCTATAGACTCCAAAACGGCTGACCCGATTTTCTTGAAAATTTACACCGTTATACTATAGGCATCTGAGAGTGTTCTTAGCTAGGTTTTGTGTCAAGGTACTCCCGATAAATATCAAAAATCGAAAAAATCGTGTTATAGAAGGAGTGGTCCGATTTTAATAAAATTTGATATACTCATAGAGAAAGACATAAGAAACGATATTCAGAAGTTTCAAGGTCGCAGTTCTTACAATAGTGCAGAATATATATATATATATATATATATATATATATATATATATATATATAAAGGCAAGATGTGTGTGTGTGAGTCTGCTTATCTGTCTGTATGTCCTTTATACAAATCCATAATTTTTATCCGATTCTCACCAAACTTCACACAAATATTCTTTAGGCTGAGTCTGAGCTCCAGGACCATGGATTAGTTTTAAAGATTTCATTACACCCGAGCAACGCCGGGCTATACTGCTAGTGTAAGATAGTTTGGAGCTGGAAAAGATATCTATCACGACAAAAAGAACCAAATTTTCTCGCAGCCGACCTTGCAATTGATTCAGTATAATGTTTTCACTTTATGTTAATGGAAAAATTAATCAGAGAATTCTAAATGAGTCACTTTACTAAAGATTAGCAGCAACCATGCAGATAAAAGGTCGAAAATGTTCTCTAAAACAATTAAAAGAGAGGAGTTTTGTGATGTAGTTTCATTTTAAAATTAACAAGTCATTTATCACTCAGATGTAGGATATATTTTAGCTGCCAATTTCATCTTGTCGAACCGATCAGACCCACTTTTAAGACAGAACTAAATATTTGAATCACCAGCATATATACTAAGTTAAGATTTGATGACATCAGGAAGGTCATTGATAAAAGTTAGGAACGGTGTATGTCCACGGATAGAGCCATGGAATGTCTGCATTTAAGCAAAAAGATTTAGAAGAGTAGCCGTTGAAGACAAATTCATTTCGTGATCTGATAAGTAAAACGGAATCAGTTAAAATATCCGTCCATAAATACCATAAGCTTTCAACTTGTGAAGAAAACCGATACGCCAAACCCTGTTAAATGCTTTCATAATATCTAAATCAACAGTCTGTCTTTCACCATTCTTATTTAAAGCTTGATAACCTTTTCCAACAATAATTGGTAAAACATCACCCGTTGAGCTAGAGATGCGAAAGCCGAATTGCTAGTCGGAAAGAAGACTCTGCTGTACCAATTCAGAGTTGATTTGGGTCTCTAGTCAGTCAGACACGTAATGAGGAAGTACGGCCTGGGGAATTTAATACTCATAAGATAGAAGGAAAGAGAGACAGGGGAAAGCGGTGCGAGACATACTTGATAGGCCTGAGCAAATAGATGATAGGGCGGTTTTTCGGAGAGATACCAAGAGAAAAATATTGAGAGCGACAAGAGACAGAGCCATGTGGAAGTCCATGATCGTCTACGTCTTGAAGGAACACAACACAAGAAGAAGAAGAAGAAGAAGAAGAAATCAGTTAAGTGTCATACGTGATACATGCATGGGCAATCATATCTGGAAAGAATATATTCCTGCAATAGGTTGCCTTTACTTTCTGAGGTAGACTGTTTGCCAACCAAGACTATAGAATCCTGTTATTTAACCCATAGCTGAAATTTAAAAAATATTAATTAATACCTTTCTTAAGGGTATTTGTGTAAAAGGGAATGCAATGAATTAGACCGGAATTCAAAACTGGCTCACTGATTTCTCCTTCCGAGCCGATATCCACTGTTCCACAGCGTAGATCTCTAGTAGTCTAACCAAAAGTAGGTAGAAGTCTAATAGTCTAATAGTCAGTTAGAAGGGTCGAACTATTCTTAAAGATTTGAACCACAGAAGCAGGAATGCAAAATGTAGCAAAGCATTTATTGTAGAGATTAGACAGAACGGGAGTCAGCAAAACGCTTTTATTTTTTTATTTAAGCAATAGTATTTTTTATTGTATTTTTCCTACGACTAATCAAAATGTTGGGATTATTTAAAGCCAAAAAATATTTTAAGTTCTAAAAATATTGTCTTGTTTGAAAGTGAATTTTGCATTAACAATACCTTTCTGACTAACACGGATGTTTTTCATATCCAAGTCCTATCATTTAACCCATAGCGGGGGTAGCTTGTTAGGTAAGTAAATGTAACAAACATCGCGTGAATTTGAAGTCATATTTTTGATTTCTCATCTCAGTTGCTATTCACCCGCATATCTATTTAAAAAAGACGTAAAAAACGATATAAATCCCCATTGTTTAGTAATTACTCATATTCACACGCTTATTTTTTTTTTCAAGTTTGTATATAATTTATTTTATGTTTAATATCTCCCACTAAAAGATGTAAAACCTTTCTTTTACTTTAAAACGATGGCCTAAGAGAAAAAAGTAGCTGGAAAAATTAGAATATTTCATTCGTCGCCAGATCCGCATTTTTTTATGAGAATTAAGAAAGAAAAATTAGATCGGAGAAAAAAAACACTTGAATTCAAAAGAGAAATAAAAACGTGTCAAAATGACATTCGGTAAGAGGGGGTAGGCAATCAGTTATTTTCTTAGCAATGTTAGGTACACACACAAACATCTACACACTCACACAAGCATACACACATATATATGCATGCGATAGCAGAGAGATATAGAAAGAGATAAAAAGAATGTGTTGCTATGTGCATCAATGGCAAACAAAATTCTCTTAACAAATCGTCATCCCTACAGCGCCACATTGACTGCCTCGAGTTCAAGGCAAAAGCCTTGGCTATCAATATTGAAGTTGTGTTTGCAAGTGAGCCTCAAGTACCATAGAGCGAGCAAAGAAAGAAAAAAGATTCGAATCGAAATTTTTAAAAGTTTTGTTAGCAAGACAAGCGATAAGAAAATATATAGACTAAAAGAAAAATTATGTTGAAATTTGAGCAAGTGAATAATAATAATAAAGAAATATATATACATTCAATAATTGCTAAAATATATATCGAGCGCCCGTAGCTCAGATGTAGAATCGCCGACTGACGCCAATTCGGTCGGATTTCATTCTTGGGTAAAAAGCAAGCGGATGTCTAACTGTACTGATGAGCTGTGATACAGCGAAATAGATCTTTCTGCGGATGATTGTATATATCGCGAGAGAGAGTTAGTGATTTTTATGTTTTAATCCAGAATATTGTTATGACATCAAACGTTATTTTAAATAATACACGGTGGTTAATCTTGTAAAGAGGGGCGCAATTTCAGATCCATTCAACGGAAATCTTCTTTTCTGTCATCTCGTGTACGCAGGGCAGCAGATAAAATAAGTACTGTTAAAAATAAATGCTCCATTCAAACACAAGTATCCACTAATAATAACACTTGAAGTAATATATATATATATTACGGAAATTAACGAAGATTAACGGAACTTGGTTATAAACAACCGACAATTTGAAATGATTTGTTTGAACATTATTTTTGATCGATACTCGTATTTAAATAGATATTCTGTTTTTAATTAAACAGTATTATATATTTATATCTTCTGGCTTGATTATTTACGATAATTTTTTTTATTAAGAAAATGTGTGTCATTCGGTACATTTTCGTAATAAAATATTTAGCTAATCTAGTATCTCGTGCAAATTCATACCTAGGAGGCACCAGTGATCTAAGTTCATCAGAGCAGAAGCCGTGAAAGTATTTATAGAAGAGGCACAGGGAAGCCACGTCACGCCGGTGAGAGAGTGACTGCAGGCGGTCAGCCAAGTCGGTATCGATCACATTACAGATTCTCCGTTGTATTTTTTCAAGAATCCCGAGGAGAATAGCAGGGTCACCCGACCAGAAATGGCAGCAGTATTCAATACACGGGCGGATGGTTGATTTATATATGTGCAGGATAGATTCAGACGGAAAGAACTTCCGTGCCCTGCACAGAGAGCCGACTTTCATAGCAGTGGATTTAGCAATGAATTCGACGTAGTCATTCCACTTGAGGTTCGCTGAGAGTGTCAGGCCAAGCAGGCGTAGTGTTTTACTCTCTGGGAGGCAAGCCTATTCCATGCTAATGGGAGGGAGGTGCGATTGTCTATAGTGGTTAATTGATAGCAGCTTCGTTTTTACTTAACATCCTATATACTTTGCAATTCTTTGGCATTGTTTAATGTATTTTTTTATCGCTTGAGATTTTCATCTGCTATCCACTTTTTTTTTCTTATCTCTCTTTCACTGGAATGATTTATTTCTGTAAAAAGTTCGAGCTTCGTTTCAATATCCTAATTTGTTATAAATTCTTGTGTCTTAATTCAACACAAAAATCTTTTAATGAAAGCAAAAATTGTTTATTCAAAAGAAATTTAATCGTACTACTTGTTGTGGCGCAGTGGATATCGACTCGGAACGATAAATTGGGGAGCAGTGTTCGAATTCCAGTTGAATTCCTTGCATTCATATACGCGCAAATACCCTTGGGAAAGATATTAATTCATCTATTCCTTCCAGACAGATTAGGTTCTCTAGCCTTAGTCAGCAACCAGTCTACTGCAGAAAGCAATGGCAACCTACTGCGGGATAACCTTCTGCTTAGTCAGTCATGTCTGTTTCGGGACATGATCGCCTAAGCGTGTATCACGTATGGCACTTAACTGACTGACAGACTTAATACTATTTAATATTTATGACTATTCAATAGGACTGAAAACAATAGATATCAGAATCTAAAATATGAAAAACTGAACGAAGATTATTGCTTTTAGAACAGATCATGTCTTCAGTGTATTTACTAAATTTACTTAAGTCTGTCATAAGAATATATACTGATTTTAGTGATTATATCTATAAGGATGTTAAAGCAGTTTATAATTGCGCATTCTTAAACCTTGGTGACCAGTTTCTGGCATCTGTTCTGTCTTCTGGCCTTGTTCTAGTGGCTCAGTTGAAGGAAGAACTGGCTTGTAAAATTAAATACTTTCAAAACAAAACTCATAATTTACACCATCCTCGAGAATACTCTCTAAACTTTCACCTATCATCATGGATGAATGTTTCCTAAGAAGGCCCCGCTTAAGAATATCAGGTGCTGTAAACTTGACTGTGCAGGTGTTGTAAGAGATAATGGTTTGGAATTGTTAATCAGAGAGCCGAGCTCCAATTGCGTGCAAATACCCTTTTAAAAGTCGTATGAATCTACCTTTTCCATCACGTAGATATGGTTAATTAATAAGACACTTATCAACAAATCATTATTCTCTAAAGAACTCTTAAAATCTACAAATATTCTCTGGATTTAAATAATCAGCAAAGGGTTGATAAGCCGTAGAAAACGAATTAATCAGGAAGACTCCTTGCCTTAAATGTCTATTGCGATTTAAGTTCACCTCAGAATTTAGGTAGAACTATTATATTTCTAAAGATGCTGGAAATATAGTCTGTTCTTTGTTTAGTTTCAGTGTGTATCTATAATCCTGAGTAGATCAAAAATGGTGTATAGATGCCATATCTGATCTGAGGTAAAAAAAAGTCTCTGTAGAGCTTTTCGTCGATTAATCATTTCCACCGTACAGCTCATAGACGAATACTCGCAAGCTTTTCACTACGTTATCACTACTTGCATGGAACGAGCTATATTACTTGCGTCTACCTGTTCAAATCTTCGCATTTAAAAACTACCGTGAACACAGAAAAGGACTCTATTCGTATTCTATTAGTAAGAAGTAAGTTTTACTCGAATAATTTCTTTCCAAAAGATGTTGTTTTGGGGAACAGACTCCCGGTATGATTTTTTTCTCGATCACTACAATCTTAACTTCTTCAAGTTACCCCAACAGTAGTATCCCGTGTAATATCAAAACTGGACTCCCGCAAGGCTAGCGGCGGTGATGGAATCCCGGTGATTGTCCTTAAGAAATGTACCCATGAACTCTCCTCTGTCCTTTCTAAACACTGTAACTACTGCCTCTCTGATTCCTGTTTTCCTGCATGCTGGAAGTCCTCTTCTGTCGTTCCTGTATTTATGAACTCTGATGAACCCTCGGACCCATCCAACTATCGCTCTATCAGCCTTCTACCTATTTTCGGGAAGGTGTTCGAGGCCATTATTAATGCTGAAATAGTTCAGAATTTTACTGTCCATAAACTCTTCTCCGACAGGCAGCATGGCTTCCGCTTTGCCAGGTCCACGGCCGACATGCTATCGACCATTACGGAATACATGTTTCAGGCCCTCGAGGAGTCCGGCGAAGCTAGTACTGTTGCTTTGGACATCTCCAAGGCTTTTGACAGAGTTTGGCACGCTGGCCTTCTATGCAAGCTACGGGGTTACGTTATTACCGGACGATTGCATGATCTGATCCAATCTTTCCTACATAACCGCATAATGAAGGCCGTCCTGAATGGGCATGCCTCTACGCCCTACTGTACAAACGCTGGTGTCCCTCAGGGCTATATCCTAGGCCCGGTGCTCTTCCTTATTTTCATAAATGACCTCCCAGACGAGATCAAGAGCCAGGTAGGCATCTACGAAGATGACACCACAATTTACTCCCGCATCAGTAAGAATCCATAATCTTGCTGCTGATCTTGAGAGGGATCTACACTCTGTGATGAATTGGGGTAAGAAGTGGATTGCAAATTGCAATGCATCTAAGACCAAGCAGCTGTCTGTCAATTATCACAGGCAACCTCTCCTGCCTCTCATAAGCATGGACTAAGTGAGCCTCCCCGAAAGCAATACTTTACGCCTCCTCGGCCTTGCCCTCTCCTCTGATCTCAAATGGAACCATTACATTGAGTCAATAGCGAAATTCACTGCTAGGAAGGTTGTGTCACTGTCGAGCCAGGAAGTTTTTCCCACCTAAAACCATCCTGCATATATACAAATCAACCATTCGTCTATGCATGGAGTACTGATGCCATATATGGTCAGATGCCCCCGCTGTTCATCTCCGTGCTTTTGACAGGCTCCAACGGAGAATGAGTAATGTGATAGGTACCAACTTGGCTGCTCGACTACAGCCACTTTCCCACCGACGAGATGTGGCTTCCCTTTGTCTGTTCTATAAACACTTCCATGGCTTCTGTTCCAATGAGCTTGAGTCACTGATGTTTCCGCAACTGGTGTTTACTCGAGCAACCAGACAGGCAACTGGGTCTCACCAATTCACAGTTAGGTCAACCAAATGCAGACGACAATTTTACTCCTGATGCTTCTTTTTCCGCACTTCCCATCCGTGGCACTCGCTTCCTTATTCTTGCTCACCTGACGGCTACAACCTCCAGGAATTTAAATGCAAGGTCAATTCGCCTCTCTTAACTACTTGACCCTACTTCTTTCCACACTGTCCCGTAGATCCCTTTCCTTCTCTCACCTTCGCAACTGTCATCACACCTGTATTCCCATCCTTCTCTTGCTCCTTTCTAACTGGTTCGTCTTTCTCCTCATTCCCCTCTAATCCTTTTACTCTTATGTAGCCCCCTGCACATCAGTGGCGTTTCCGTCTTGCTTGGGGTGATATGATAGAAAAAAGTTTTAGTTTTAACCGTTATCTTTCCCACATAACCACAGAAAATGAATTACATGCCTTTACCCTTATGATCATATATCACTGTATATTGACGTTCTACCCTGAGTGACTCTTACGGCTTGTATTGGGTAAACATTAGTATTCAGAAGTTTGCATGCTTGAGATGCATAATAAGAGTCGTCGTCTAATTATCTATTGCACGAGTTTGCTAACGATTATTTCACATTAAAGTGTCCATGTTGGAACTCGTTTTGTTCCCAAACATGGTCGTTATTATTGTATTGTTCTTTTAATAGACTGGGAAGGTTGCTAGTTAGAGTCCGATACGTCTGGCCTTCCACTGGACATGCAAATAATAAATTATTTAAGTAAATTGTCTACTGATGTAAAATATTGTCTAGGCAATCAATGATGCAACTATAATACGATCACGCACTCTCATCTGATGACAAAACTGAGATCTAATTATTTATATTCTACGACAAGTTTGTGACTATAGTTTACAAACGGTTGCAACAGCCATATTAAATATGCGTCAAAATGGAATTATGGTTAACAGATATGAGGAGTCTATATTTGTGTTATACATCTGATGTGTTGCCTTAGGCCTGCAAGCTAAACCCACAAAGCCTCACAAGAAAAAAACAGCTAGTGTCTTTCGATTTTGAAATATGCAAAAACAATCTTCTTAAATATTAATTTCTTTTCGTCAAAATCGAGAATATACTGTGTGAAATAGAAAAATAAATATTCCGATCAAGTCGTTCTCTTGTTGTGCTGAGAAGTCCTATGGCTTGAGCCACATAACGAGTTGACAACTAAAATTCGTTAGACGTGCTCGTTTTCATCGGTAATTCTTTTCTAGGTCGAGACTATTTCAAACGAACTGATTTCAAACTCTTATCTCACACTGTATATAAACCGCTCTTTCTAACTCATGCATTTTCCCTTTTCCCGCAGGCCAATACTGGCTCCTATTTGAACTCAAATATCTGAAAATCTGAACGTAACATGATTTCGCACAAAAACATTTCTTTAAACAGTCAGTTAAGTGCCATACGTAATACATGCTTTGCGCGATCATGTCTCGGAAGAGACATGACTGATTTGGCAGACGATTATCCAGCAGTAGGTTGCCATTGTTTTCTGCACTAGACTGGTTGCGAGCCAAGACTATAGAACCCACTCTGTCCTATTATTTAACCCATAATTTGAGGGTATTTATGCATAAGTGAATGCAAGAGATTCAACTGGAATTCGAACTCAGCTCCCCGGGTTGTCATTCCTAGTCGATATTTGCTGCACCACAACGCACATCCTTTAAACACCAAGTTGAAATTGTTCAACTCTAATCTTTTTTGTACCTCATTTATGTTGGTATAAAAATGTAAAATAATTGTTCTTTTTATTCTGTTTCTTTTCTGAATTCATTGTCTTTCGTTAAATTAAATTGATAAATATTTTACCAAAATTGATTATAAAGATCTAGGGTTAATTTAAAGACACACCCAATAAATACTAACTTTTGACACCCAGTTGGTGAGTAACATTAAAACTACTCTTCGTGGGTAACAATTTTTTGTGTGACCATCTCTGCAACTTTTCACTTCTATTACTGCCAAATAAGGTAGGTCAAATTTGCTTTTTTCTAAGTTAACTTGTATAAGTCAAAAGATTTGCGACTTAATGTAATAAAAAAGATTTTTAGCTTTTATTATGCAATAAAACATACGCAATTAAACTTCATTTAAAAGCTATTCATTTTGGCAATATTTGATTGAAAAATGTCATTATTTTAAAAGTAAATAAAAATGTTTGCTGCTCTAATAAATAAATGTCATGTTATTTGAAAAATAATTCAATCAAAATATATAATTATATCATCAATATGTTCAGTGTAAGAGCCTTTAGAAACAAAGGAAAGTGTGAGTTAACAAGTTCTAAGAATGTATGTTTCAAATCAATAAACAACATGAGAAATCTCAGAGGCTAATTTAATTTCTCTTTTAACACTGAGAATGTGAATGAAAATCAGGCAACTCTGATTTTATAATATTTATAAGAGAACCTTGAATTTCATATTCTGAACAATTTTCAGCGGTTGAAGGTTCACAAATTCCAGTTTGGGATAGTTTGATTAATCCTGACCATTATTTTCAATAGAATGACTGAAAGACTGGCTGTAGTGGGTATTGAGAAAAGGCTTTATTTACTATAACACTACAGAGAACCGACCATTTCTCTAGCCTTTTTAGTGAGGGATCATGTGTGCGAATGCTACTTGAGCTTTGGGTTGAGTTTAGATTAAAATACTCGCTAAAGGAACGGATCCTCCCTGAGAGAACATCTGTCTATTGAGATTCGTGATAGCTCTGGGCCTGATAGGTGATAATAGAATGACACCAATTTAGTTTTCGAGGAACTGAATGTAGCTAGCCATGTTTTTCCCCACAGGGATCTTAGGGTTATGTCACCGGAGAGATCAGCAGCCAATATTGGATCATCGAGACTTTCGCTTTCGATAAGTGAGTGTCGCATTTTCCAAGCCGTCTTTCGGAAATTATCTTTAACAAAATCTTGTGATTCTGAATATGCTTCTTTTCAGTTCCAATTTTCTGAAGACTTTCTCGTTCGTTATCCGCCATATTCTCTGCATCCATCTGTAGTACCACATTTTTCATGTAGTAATAGTTATAATAATATTTAATATTAATTAATTTTTCACTGAATCTTGGAAACATATATTTCATTATAAAAATAGTAAGTGGTTAGACTTTTGAATAAACCGTACAATACATGAGCACGTATACGGTACATCATTAGCCATCGACAATATCCTGTTTACAGACGATACGATAGTTATGAATATAGGATTTTACTTAAAAGCCACCTCACTGTGGAGTAGTGCTGAACATACTCATCGGATTCACATTTACTGCTTTTGACTGAGTACAATTCTCATTGTGTGTGTCATATTTCTGTTTATCTACCGAAACTAAGGTAAACTTTGTCAGTAACAGTTTGGGATTTTACTTTCGGAAATTAATAATGTTTAAAGTTTTGCTAAAAAACCGTGTAAAATATATCTTTTTCCAACATATGCCGTATCTCTTCAGGGTGTGGGTGATCATGGATAACCACAAGATTCTATCTCTTGTATCATTTAGCAATGTTAATTACTTTTCAGATTCCACCCATCTAATCACACAAGCTCCTCCTGTCCCATTTGTCATTGTTCTGTAACTGCTAAATTCTCCGAACTCGTTTTCCTGATTATGATTTCCATATATTTCAGCTGTCTATTTCCGATGTTTAGAAAAAAGATATCATTTTTTTCCATTTTTGCTCAAAATATTTTCGTTCCTTACGTTCTCTGTCCATGGTATTCTCTGCAATTTTCTTGCATTTGGTTTTTTCTTCATCTATGAGAAGATTGTGCCGCATTTACTGGCATACAAAAAGTTTGATATTGCACGACAGTTAAGCTCTATTTTCTCCGTTTGTAATGAAATTTTCCGGTTTCTTTATACTAAGCTTTTGAAAAGACTCCTCTGATATTTGAATACATTTTCGGATTTCGATATCTTTATTTACCCTTTATTTAATTTCTATTCTCTTTATAAAAGGTTTTTAATTATTTTTCGATACATGTTTTTATTTAATTTTCGCATGAGAAATTAAAAAAACAAATCAATTTATATTGTTGGATTATGAAGGGATTATAAGATATATATATATATATATATATATATATATATATATAAAGAATGACCCCATTCTCACCGGCGTGACGTGGCTT
Organism: Ascarosepion bandense; assembly: GCA_037127315.1. Classification (NCBI taxonomy): domain Eukaryota; kingdom Metazoa; phylum Mollusca; class Cephalopoda; order Sepiida; family Sepiidae; genus Ascarosepion; species Ascarosepion bandense. The sequence goes on from JBBBDQ010001484.1 coordinate 2,535,888, forward strand.
TCCTGTGCTTCTTCTATAAATACGATGAACTTAGATCTCTGGTGCCCCCTAGGTATGAATTTGCATGAGATACTAGATTAGCTACTAGGTTCCAACCTTTTCCAGTGAAACCGATAATATATAACCGCAATTTCTACTCCAACAACTTCATTTCTCGCACTTCCCGCTTGTGGATTTCCCTTCCGCATACTTACTTCCCCGACGGCTACAATCTCCAGGAGTTTAAATGTAAGGTCAATAGACACCTCCTAACACACTAACTTGCATCCATTCTCTCAAACACTCTTCCCAGTAAATGTGAATCCGATAAGTATGTTCAGCATTACTCCACAGTGAGGTGCCTTTGAAGTAAAATCCTATATTCATAACTATCGTATCGTCTGTAAACAGGATATTGTCGATGGCTAATGATGTACCGTATACGTGCTCATGCATTGTACGGTTTATTCAAAAGTCTAACCACTTACTATTTTTATAATGAAATATATATGTTTCCAAGATTCAGTGAAAAATTAATTAATATGAAATATTATGGGGTAAAATGATAAAAAAATTCTTATACTGCTATTAAAAAAAAGGAATACGACATTTAGAAATCCATAATTAAATCTAGTAATAATAATGGGACAAATGTGACGTATATTGGGATGCAAAAGTTTTCTCGTATGTGCGTGTGTGAAAAAAATGCCATTCTACTTACCATATCCTCTGGAAGTTTTTTGAGAATTGATACATCTTTGTTTCGTTTTACTGTCTTTTGTCTGATCTTCTACTACCACACACACACACACACACACACACGCACACACACATATATATATATATATATATATTTCCGTTTAAATTTCTAGAGCGAAAATATCGTTATTTATATTATATACATGCGGACTTTTTTTTACTTAATCTTGTTATAATCGCCATGTTTCTATCGTTGCGTGGTCCAGCTTTTATCGGGTGCTTTAAGATCCGAGAATTTAAGATCTGAGAATTTCGAAATAAACCCTTTATTTAATCTACAGATTTATACTGTTCTCGTTCCACTGCTAATGCCCAGGGACATCTCGTCTAGCATTTATTTATTACAGGTCAGTTATTACTCACTCTGTTTTCACTGAATCCATTTACTCCGTGGATAGCTCAGGTGTTGAACTAGCAATTGATTTTGCTACAAACAGTTTTAATTAAATTATATATAAACTGCAACTAAATCATTATTCTTGTTTGATGTGTGACAATATCACAGCATCATGTGGGTTTCGAACTGATGCTTGCTGACAACTGTTGTTGTTACATAAGGACCCAACTATGAGGGTAGTACACTTAAGTCGTACCGTCAGTGTTTCTGTTTGAAAGTCAAGTCAACCGTCTTTTTTAACTGGAGTAATGTTTTCGTGGAGTAATAAATAGCGTAACGCATTTTGCACGTATTATGTACTTTTTTTGTATCTAGCATTAAACATTTCCCGTCTATTTGTTAGTGCGGGAATCCTAACATTGCACATATACATCTAGCTTAGCGAAAATTCTCGCTGAAGGATTTGAAAGGAAGAGACGCCTTTTTATCAAGAAATTTTGACTTCCCGCTGCTGATTCGGTAATTTACAGGCCAATGAAAAGATACACTGTTTCTTTTTCTGGTCTTGTAGGACTTGTTGCCGTGAACTGGCCGTATCAAATGTATCGTATTCTGTAAATACGGTATATTTCCAACCTGTATATCTTTACTTTTTTAAAAATATTGCGTTTCTTTTGATCCTAAATTTATTTGACACGTATATTATTATAGATATTCAAGTCATCGTATCACTTTTTGCCTTTTTTCTAAACAAAAGGTAACCGACAGACAATTACAACTAGAAACATTAAGTCATAGTTGTTATTTATTTTTATATATAAATATAAGAAATACTATCTCATTCTTGTGTGGTTGTGGCGGTTGATACCTAGCTCCCTATAAGTAAAAAGAAGTCTTGGTAATTATATATGCTTCACAATACAGAAATGAGATTTAAATATTGAAATATTGTTTTATTCTATTAACTGTAATATATCCCATCCAAAAAGCATAAAATAACAGAGGAACAATGAACCAGCGACGCAAAATAATAATTATTTTCCAATGATCACTTCTCCGACAAGTTGGCACAGGTGAAGAGATTAAGAGCTTCATTCATTTGAAATGATTCAAGTACAGTTGTTTTTCTCTTTCGCTTTTTGAAATAACATTTAAGAATGTAATCCATAGCAAACGCAAAATCGTTGGTAGTGGATGAGGCTAATACAGAACACTTTCAATGTCTATGGAATTAGCTTGTAATGATATGCAAGAATATTTCGTTAAATATTACCCCATAGAGATGCAAAGAGCGAGTATGTCACTTTTGGTAGGACGAATTAATCAGAGTCACGTGATGCTCTGTAAGTGACGCCAGCGGGTACGGTGATAGATATTTTGGCTGAGAAGACTGCATGGACGCCAGCCGAGATAGCAATAAGAAAGAATAGAAATAAAGTGGTTCCAATAAGGAATATAAAATACATCAATAGCCTCACCGTTTTTCTCTGAAAAATATTAAAAGTCGATTTTTGCCGCCAGGGAATGCATCTTAGCAATCACTTCGTCTTTTTGCCTTGATAAAGTTCATCACAGGCCGAAACGCGTAGGCGAGTTAAATAAAGTTTTCCTTTTGTCTTCTTTTTATTTAGCCATCCTGCCCTTAATCTCAGATCATATATATAGTCATCGGCAGACATATCTGTTTAGCTCTATCACAGCTCATCAGTACGGTTAAACATCCGATTGCTTTTTACTCAGGATTGAAACCCGACCGAATTGGCGTATGTCGGCGATTCTACCTCTCAGCTACGGGCGTTCAGTAGAAAAAGGCAGACTTTTTAGCGTGTATATTATCATTATACACGCCCAATAGCTGAGAGTGGTCTAATTCATGAACGATGCGTAGATGCCAGAGTAGCTACTGTTTTTCAAAGTCTACCAATCTTCCAGAGTGCTCAATCAGGGTGTGAGAGCGTAAATATATATATATGAATGTAATTTTTCGCCTTAATGTTATCTCATGGATTCAATACTTAGTTACAGCATTTTAAATAAAGTTTACCGGAGAAAGAACGAGGAAATATTTAATTGTAAAAATCTGAAGGACTACAAATCATATGACTAACATAATCGCTTTTCGGCTCAATTTTTGCATTGAATGATGCTCTGAATATCCACCTTGCAGAAGATTCACGGCTGCTTTCAATCTGAGAGTTGCTACATACAACTGTCTATCAACAGAGAAACGCTCCCCTGCGAGTGTATTCTTCTTGTACCTGAAAGGAAGAAATCTGTGAGTGTCAGGTCAGTATCCCTTCAATGAATCTGTCAACATCCTGGCAACCTGTTTTTCGCAGACCTTTGTGTAGCCAAGAGACAAATCCAAGTTTTATGCAATACCACGGATATCTGAAAACTTTCACAGATATTTGCGATAGTGATTATTTTGGCAGATGTAATGAGAGACCCATCCTGTTTTCCCCTAATATTCATTCGCATCAGCTTCTAAACTGTCACTAAGGGCTCTGTGGTTAATGTCAGTTTCTTCTTTTCACTGTGCTTACGTCGTGCAGCTTTTTCAATAAAGGTTTATTTCATTCTGTAAATGTTTATTATAATTTATACTTCTTATCAAAAGGCAAATTCTATGAGACTTCTTTGCAATCTATCTTTGTCTAGAAGCGCAACCATTTTGAAAGAACATTATATGGTAAAAACAATAAGGTGACCTCACAGATTCTACATTATAATTTATTGGTAATTTATTGTTTGTGATAAAAAAAATTCAAGCAAACCTAATCAATATTTTGAAAGTTGAACAGGTGTTTCTTTTTGAATAACCATTGTTAAAACAACTGCAGCAACAACAGCAATAAAGGAAGAAATCAAGAACCATATAAGTCAAATACTAAATATTGCAATGGAGGAACGGGAACAGCTCCCAAAATTACAACCAACAAAGCATAACCTCGAAACTATTAAGCTCTACAATGCAGCACTCAAATTAATTTTGGATGAAGAAGACACTCATATAAATTTCAATGAAGCAATTTATGCATCAGCAATAGCAGCAACAATAAACTTAAGCATCAAATTAAAAACAAGGCAGTCTCGCAAACATGAAGTTCCACTTTGGAAAAGAGAAATAGAAAAAGAAATCGAACAACTTAGAAGTTAACTATCAGTACTCGATGAACTGATAAGATGAATAAATGTAAGAACTAGGAAAATCAGAAGAGTCGAAAGAAAATAAAACATTAGAAATGAAAATGAAGTCCTATCAACTAAGGAAAAAATAAAGCAAACAATATAACTGAAGGCTCAAAGAATAAGACGCTATGAGAAAAGATCAAGATTCTACAGACAAAACAAGATTTTTCAAACCGGTGTAAAGAAATTTTACAGGGAAATAGGTAAAAAAAGAATTGAAGTGACAGCCCCCCACCAAAAAAAATAGAAGAAGTTATACAGTTCTGGGAGAAAATATAGGCTTGCCCTAATGAGCATAATAAAGAGATAGATTGGGTTGCAAGAGATAGAACGAATCAAAAATAAACCAGAACAGACAAGTGGTGGAATTACAGAAGAAGATGTTAAATTGTCACTAAAAAGCACACAATTGGAAATTTCCAGGTATAGATAAAATTCCTAACTTTTGGCTATATTATTTAAAAACAGTACATAAAGAAACTAGCCAAAGAACTTCAAGAAATAGTTGACGATCCCACTAAAATTCTTGCATGGATGACCAAAGGAATTACATTTCTTCTACTCAAGAATAGTGACACAAACAACCCGAAGAACTACAAACCAATTACATGCCTTCCGACAACATATAAACTATTAACATCTATTTTAACAAAACAGTCATATTTATTCTTGGAAAGAAATGATATGTTACCGCTTGAACAACAAGGGTGTGAACGTGGCTGTTACGGATGTAAAACCAATTGCTTATTAACAGAATGATCATGGAAAACTGCTATATTACAAAGAAAAATCTTAATAATGCCTGGATAGATTATCGTAAGGCATTCGATAGTGTGCTACATTCCAGGATTTTAAAGACTTTAAATATATACAAGATATCACCCGTCATCATCAATGTCATTAAACAATGCATGTCGATATGGAAAACAACCCTTTACCTCAATCATATAAATGGAATCTATAAGTCTGGTGAAATAACCATGAAAAGAGGTATATTTCAAGATGATTCTTTGTCTCCCTTACTATTCTGCATATCATTAATAGCACTAACCAGTCAATTTAATAAGACAGAATGTGGTTATAAAATAGGACAAAAGAAAATGAGCGATTTATTTTTACATGGATGACTTAGTTGTATGCTAAGAATGATAATGAGCTGGAAGGTCTTCTGCAAACTGTAAAATGCTTCAGTGAAGACATTGGAATGAAATTCAATTTGAATAAATGTGCTAAAGCTACAGTTTTACGTAGATCACTACAAGAAACCTCCTCAATTAGCTTAGACCCTGCTGTATCAATAAAAGAATTAAAGCCAGAAGAAGCTTATAAATACCTAGGTCTAAATGAAGGTGAAGAAATTCACCATAAAAAATGAAAGAAATAGTGCGTAAAGAGTACTATAGAAGGCTACGACTGATATTAAAAACTGAATTGAATTCTCAGAACAAAATTATGGCCATTAATAGCTTTGCAATCCCAGTTGTTCAATATAGTTTCGACATCTTAAACTCTAAGACGAATGGATTCTAAGACAAGAAAGCTTCTTTCTAAGATCTATCATCTAAAGGCTGATGTAGACCGTCTATACATACCCCGTAAAGAAGGTGGAAGAGGCCTTATTCAGCTAGAATTGTTATACAAGTCAACAACTATTGGCTTACTAACATACATAGAAATAACAAAGGTATGGATGATACAATTAGTAAGGCAACATGAAGAAAGAAAGAAAAAATATTCAATAATAAAAGAAGGCAGCAAATACAAACAAGATTTACATTTAGTAGATTCTATAGAAAAGCAAAACAGAAGCCAAGAACCAACTATTGCGGCAAAAAATATGAAAATGAAAGCCAAAGATAAAGCTCTTGAACAGATGAAACAACGCTGGCAAGACAAACCTCTGCATGGCCAATATCCAGAACGTACCAATAAATCCAATGTTGATAAAGTTAATACTCATCGATGGTTACGTGCATCTGGATTAAAGTCTGAGATTGAAGGCTTTATTCTTGCAGCGCAAGACCAAAGTCTTTTTACTAGAATCTTTCAGGCAAATATTATGCATAATAATATGGATCCAAAATGCAGGTTTTGTGATAAACACCAAGGAACAATAGACTATCTAATCTCAAGCTGTTCTGTATTTGCCCCAAATGAGTATAAAAATCGTCACAATAGAGTGGGGCAATGTGCAAACACTATGGAAAATCTGTAAACACACACTGGTATGAACATCACCCAGTACCGGTTACAGAAATAGAAGATGTCACCATTCTGTGGGATTACACCATCTACACAGACAGAAAAATAGAAACAAATAGGCCGGACATTATTGTTATTGTTAAAAACCAGAAAGAAAAAACTTGTCTATTAATTGATATGGTTCGTCCAGCGGATTCTAACATAGCAGCCAAGGAATTCGAAAAACTGTCACAATATAAAGACCTGGAAATTGAAATAGAAAAAATGTGGAAATTGAAAACAAAGAGTTGTACCAGTGATAGTGGTTACACTTGGAATGATAAAAAATGGAACAAAACAACACATTGAAAGAATCCCTGGAAACCCCAGCTTAAGAGATATACAAAAAGTTGTCTTATTAAATACAGACCACACACTAAGGAGAACTTTGTCTATCTAACGCTAGGGATGATAGGTGAGATAGAAGAAACATGAAATGGAGCCATAATAACACACCATGATCTGCCTCAGGTATTTCGGCAGACTTGGTTGGTTGTGCGACCATAACAGAAATCGAAATATGATGAAAAATGAGACAATAATAATGATAACAACTCTTGTAATATACGTAACTAACAATGTGACTTTAGTAAACATACTGCCCATCAGTCATAAAGTGCGCATGTCTAATAGCAGAAAAAGTTAAATTTATAATGTCTACACAAACACGCAGGCTATTTATTAAGAATTACCAGATAAATTTATTAAAAATAATACAAACCAATAATAAGGATCATGCGAGTAACATAATGAGAGGAAATGCCACTTCTTGTCTGGCTGTCCGATCTTGACGTCGAACGAATGCAAAAATTGATATAAAAAGGTTGGGCACCATATGCACTGGAGAGCATATCACTATTTCAGTACGTCACGTGTAAAATGGTGTTAGCATCACCCTGAACCTGTAATAGAAAGCTTCAAGATTAGTAATCTTTTAGAGTTTGCGGAATGGACAAGACTGATACATTGTCTTTTCACAGATGTGTTTGTGCCATTAAATAGAAATATATCGGTTTTTGAATATGGGAAAACATTTCATCACGAATGAAATTTAAAATATATGGCACCTTTAAAATACAGTTACATCTTTAATAAAGGGAACTCTCGATGGGACAAAAACGGCAGACAAAAACATCTGCAAAAGCTCTGGCAACTCCGGTTTCCAAGAGTTTAAATAGTATATATACTATAAAATATATGTCGGACTGCATTAGCTACCCAGAAGTGTATTGTCAATATAAATAAAACATGAATACATGTTAAGTATGACTTATTATCAAAGTTACTGCTAATACTATTTACAACTTTATCTTACGGTCTTGGGTAATGACTCAGTAAAGGACTGAATCAATCAGAAAGGAAAAAAATTAATAATAATATAAGCGTTTGGCGAGCAATTTCCATGAAATCACACTTGATCTCAAAACTGACAATGAACGGATCCCAATAGACGTTGCGTTATCTTGGGATATGATCATCATGAAGGCGAATATATAAAGGTAGAAAGATTTGTAAAAGTAAATCAGAAAAAAAATAAAATGTAGCAATTTCTCTTTGTAGCTGGCACACTTTTTCGAAATATTTTTCTACATTTCAATACTCATTGAGAATACCTGACATCATAAGGAGAGCGCAGGTGGTAGCACTACTTGAAAGAGCTCATATGATCATCACCCAGCCAAAGAAATTTGTTAGGAGAAAATAACATCAAATAATAATAATAATAATAATAATAATAATAATAATAACAAAAATCAACAATAACACCATCTACATAGATAGGAAAGTTGAAGCAAATAGACCGGGCATCATTGTTAAAAATCAAAAAGAAAACACTTACCTACTAATTGATATGGCTTGTCCAGTGGATTGTAACTTAACAACAAAAAATTCGAACTCACAAAATATTAGGTTGTCCCAAAACTTCGTAAACACTTGCAAAAAATTGAAATTTTACTCGCCAACTAATCTAAAGCTACCAGAAAACACCTGCAAAAAATTGAAATTTTACTCGCAAAAACAACAAAAATTATTGCTCAAAATAAAGACCATCATTTTCCAAGACTTTCTGCCATAAATCTGCAAGCTTTCAGATCTGGTCGAAGTACCATTCAGCCAGCTTTTAATCAAATAATTCTTGACACGCTTCCTCGACTTCATCAAACGAGTCGAATCAAAAGCCCTTCAGAAAGTGTTGCATTGAGCGGAAAAGGCCGTAATCTGATGGAACACAGTCAGGACTGTAGGCTGGATGTGGCAGAACCTCAACGCCGTCCAGCTCTTCAAGCTTGTCTTTGGTCTTCCTGGCGGTTACTTTCTTGCCGAATCGATATTGTTTTGAAACCGACAGTGTCTCTTGCCCTTTCTGAACCCATCGCTTGTCTCGATTGTGCTGGACCAGATAGACCCATTTCTCGTCGGATGTCACAATGCGCTTCCAAAAACGCCCGTCCAATGGATTGCTGAGCAATTGACGGCAAATTTCAACTAGTCTGTTGGCTTGTGATTCGGGGCAGATGTTGGTGCGGCTTTTTGTGAACAAAATCAAGTTGCTTCAAACGTCAGTGAATTGTCGATTTGCCAACTCCAAGCTCATCAGCCAATTCTCGAATGCCCGATGAAGGCACAATGTCCAAACCGGTTTGCCAAGTCTCCATCATCCGATTTTAACGGCCGTCCCGAACGAGTCTTATCTTCAAGACACATGTCGCTAGAATCGAAACGCTTGTACGACTTTGAGATCGCCGCATATGCAATTGCTCCTTCACCTTCGGCAGCACAAATCTCTTCTGCAGCTTTTCTGGTTGAAAGACCTTGCTTCCAGCAGTAACGAATCAAAACTCGCAGCTCAATTTTATCAATTGCCATCTGGAATACAAAGATGATCACTATAACAATATAAACGCAAAATTGCATAAAAATTCAATGTTTCACAAGTGTTTACGAACTTTTGGTACAACCTAATATAAAGATCTGGAAATTGAAATAGAAAAGATGTGGAAATTGAAAATAAGAATAGTGCCAGTGATAGTAGGTGCACTTGGAATGATAAAAATTGAAAAAAAAACAACACATTGAAAGAATCACTGGCAACCCAAGCTTAAGAAATATACAAAAAATTGTCTTATTAAGTACAGCCCACACACTAAGGCAAACTTTGTTTATGTAACGCTAGTGATGTTATTAGAAATCCAGAAAACATTAAATGGAGCTATAACAACACACCAGGACATGTCTTAAGTCTTTCCGCAGATTTTGTAAGCAGTGCGACCATATCAGAAATCAAATTATGATGGAAAATTACAAAATAATGTGGCCATAAAGATTTTGGCGAACGTTTTTGACTGTGAATTGTACTATTTAAGCTCTTGTATTATAAGGAAGTTGTACAATGACCTCAGATGTAAAATCTATTATTTTTGTTGTTTTTTATCTGTTTAATGAATTTCTTTACTGAACATTCCTCCAATTTCTGTTGCAGGGTGGCGGTGGGTTGAGTTACCCTATAAAGTTTGGTTATTATCTCTCTTATTGGAGTCAGTAAGTTGCACATTTGAATCTTTAGCTGATGCCATTCTAGATTTGCCTGTCTAAGATGTAAGCTGTGTGAACTTATATACATCAAATTTTTCAAATTATATTTTTTTCTTTTTAATTAATTTTTTAAAACTTTATTAAACTTTATTTGACTTTAATTTAATTTTTTCGTGATAAACTCTACTGCATGACACATTTTACCTTTCTTCTAGTAATGACTATTGTAACTCATTATAATCAATATCGTTTGCATATTTCTGTGTTTTCTGAATATAGGTCCAGAGCTAGTATCTTGAAAAATATTGCCTCTTGCTGATCAAGAGTAAAACGCAAAAAAGAGTAGACATAAACAAACGCAATTAGCATGGGACAGGCTAGCCTCCCAGAGAGTAAAATACTACGCCTCCTTGGCCTTACACTCTCGGCGGACCTCAAATGGAATGACTATATTGAATCCATTGCCAAATCTGCTGCTATGAAAGTGGGCTCCCTGTGCAGGGCCCGGAAATTTTTCCCACCTGAATCTATTCTGCACATATACAAATCTACCATCCGCCCGTGTATTGAATATTGCTGCCATATCTGGTCGGGTGCCCCTGATGCTCTCCTTGGGCTTCTTGACAAAATACAAAGGAGGATCTGTAACGTGGTTGATACTGACTTAGCAGACCGGCTGCAGCCGCTCTCACACCGGCATGATGTGGCTTCCCTGTGCCTCTTCTACAAGTACTTTCATGGCTTCTGCTCCGATGAGCTTAGATCACTGGTGCCGCGTAAACACGAATTTACACGAGATACTAGATTAGCAACTAGGTCCCACCCTTTTACAGTTAAACAAATAAGATGTAACTGTAAATTCTACTCCAACAGCTTCTTTTCTCGCGCTTCCCGCCTGTGGAACTCCCTTCCACAAGTCTGCTTTCCCGACAGTTACAATCTCCAGGTGTTTAAATGTAGGGTCAATAGACACCTCCTATCACACTAAGTCCCAACTATTCTCAGAACACTCTCATCTAGCCAACCCTCATTCTCGGTATCCTTACCCGCCTATCACCCACCCTCTGTCATTTCCTATATTTAATCAGCCTTTCTCCACTCTACGTAGCCCCCTGCACAGTAGTGGCAGTGACATGCCTTGCTCGGGGTGAAACGCTTATTAAAAAAAAAAATGCTTGCAAACAAGTACATACCTGATCAGCCATCGCCCGTGTCAACAAGGGCCGCATCCCTCAGAGAGGAACGAGTCTGAGGTCGACCTATCTATCACTGAAGCACACGCTTTTAACAATTGTGATCTACCTGGTCACCAAATTCGGAGCAATTTCAACTTTTGACCAAGTGACTCAATGCCAAACCAATTAATAAAAAGAAAGCGAACGGAATGGATGTGTCAAGAGTATCAACAAATAATTATATTCTTTTTTACCGCACTTGAATATCTACGAAAGTACATTTGTCACAAAGATTAGGAAACTTGAACACGAAGCATCCCATAAGTACCCAAGATTTAGCGTAGGTGATAGAATACAACATACTCGAATGAAGGATAAGGCAAGAAAATAATACTACAGATGTATACGTCTCATATTGGAATGAATAAAAAACAGCAGAATATCAGCTATAAACAGCTTGGCTTTATCCGTCGTTCAACGTCCTTTACAGGACCATATCTGATATGGAGTGAATGTACAGCAAAACTAGAAAGCTTCTTATTTGCTATCGCTTGCATCATCATAAATCTGATTTTGATCGTCTGTATGTGTCTCGATCCGAATGAGGTAGAGGATTTGTTCAAGTAGTACTTTCTTACAAAACCACAGCAATTCTCTTTCAAAGATACCTAGATATAAGAGACTATAGATGAATTGGTGATGATCTAGGTCAAATAACCCGAAGAAAATTAAAAATCTTTATTCTGTCATAAAGGAAGCCAACAAGTTCAAAAGTGAAATTACATGTGTGTGAAGGACATGAAAGTAAATCATAACTCATCTGAAGCAAGTGCAGAAAATATTAAAAAGAAAGTAAAGGCAAATTCAGTGAACCAGAGACAGATACTATGATAATATATACCGTTCTACTGTCAATATTCTGCCCGTATTAAACGATCTGTTATAAACAAACCCATACCCATCAGTTGCTACGTAGTACAGGGTTAAAAAATAACATTGTTATTATTGCTATACAGGAACACTGTTTGCTAACTAAAAATTACCAATCAAACATACTGAAAAGCTATTGTAGTTAGACAATCGCATCTACCTCCCATTAGCATGGGACAGGCTAGCCTCCCAGAGAGTAAAATACTACGCCTCCTTGACATTACACTTTCGGCGGACCTCAAAAGGAATGACTATATCGAATCCATTGCCAAATCTGCCGCTATGAAAGTCGGCTCTCTGTGCAGAGCCTGGAAGTTTTTCCCACCTGAATCTATTCTGCACATATACAAATCTACCATCCGCCCGTGTATTGAATATTGCTGCCATATCTGGTCGGGTGCCCCTGCTGCTCACCTCATTCTTGACAAGATACAAAGGAGGATCTGTAACGTGGTTGATACTGACTTGGCAGACCGGCTGCAACCACTCTCTCACCGGCGTGATGTGGCTTCCCTGTGCCTCTTCTACAAGTACTTTCATGGTTTTTGCTCCGATGAACTTAGAGCACTGATGTTGCCTAAGCACGAATTTACACGAGATACTAGATTAGCAACTAGGTCCCACCCTTTTACAGTTAAACAGATAAGATGTAACCGTAAATTCTACTCCAACAGCTGCTTTTCTCATGCTTGTGGAACTCCCTTCCACAAGTCTGCTTTCCCGACAGCTACAATCTCCAGGTGTTTAAATGTAGGGTCAATAGACACCTCCTATCACTCTAACTCCCAATTATTCTCAGAACACTCTCATCTACCCAACCCTCATTCTCGGTATCCTTACCCGCCTATCACCCACCCTCTGACATTTCCTATATTTAACCATTCTCGGTATCCCTACCCGCCTATCACCCAGCCTCTGACATTTCCTATATTTAATCATCCTTTCTCTACTCTATGTAGCCCCCTGCGCAGTAGTGGCAGTGACATGCCTTGCTCGGGGTGAAACGCTTATAAAAAAAAATGCAGATTTTATGATACATATCCAAAAAACCTTGTATCAGTTTGACCCGTATTGGCAGACACTGAATACCTAGTGCAAAACCTGCAACGTTTACAGAAAAGAAACAACAAGAAATTGTAAAACTAAACAGACACGGTTAGAAAAATATGTCTTCAAACAATTTTATGATTCTTTACAATACATGCAAAAATCAAAGCCTAGACATCGTCATCAGAGACCGTGGAAACAAAATGTGCCTTGTTATTTACATGGCAGTCATTGTGGACTGTAATGTATACTTAAAAATCTTCAAAAACACTATAAAAATACAACGACCTTGAAATTGAAATATGAAAAATATGGCAAATGAGGAAATCGACAATTCCAGTTCTTGTTGGTGGCCTCGGAATGATTGAAAAATATTCCAATAGACTCATTGAAGGGATTCTTGGTAGTCCAAGCCTTAAAAAAATACAAAAATTGAACTCACAAGTACAGCCCACCTTTTTATAGGGTTTTATCTACATAAACTATATATGATTTTAAGTTGTTTTTCCTCAAAAGATTCTCAATAGAAGATGCTATGATGCCATTTCTGACTTTAAGTTTCTGGTTGAGACCAGGAAAGACAAAATATACACTGGAAATCAAAGGAAATAAAATAAAACTAATATATGGAAAGATTAAAGGACTAGATGATCCAGTTAATCAAACAACACGATAAATATCAGTCACGCAAAAAGTGTGTAAAACAAATGAGGTTCACATTTAGTAGATTCTGTAGAAAAACAAAACAGAACAAAGCACCATTTCTTACAGCAAAAATATGTAAGAAATCCAAGTATAAAAGTCTTGAGCAGATGTAACAATGCTGGCAAAACAAACCTCTGCATGGGAAATATCCATAAACTGCTAATGACATCGATGTTAAATTAACACTCATCAAGATTCCGAGCATCTGGATTAAAGGCTGAAACGGAATCCTTAATTCTCACAACGCAAGACCAGAATCTTGTCATTAGGAACTTTTAGGAAAATATCAAGCATAATAATGGGTATGTAAAATGCAGATTTTGTGAGAGATATCAGGAAATCATAGACCATCTAATCTCAGGGGGTTCTTTACTTGCGCAAAATGAATAAAATATCGTCAGGACAGAGTGTAGCAATATTTACATTAGACAATGTGCAAACATATAATAAAAGATGTTAACAAACATTGGTATGAATAACATCCTGCACTGGTTACAGAAATAGAAGACATTAAAATTCTATGAGATTACACCATCTTTACAGACAAGAAGCTTGAAGCAGAGAGGCCGGATTAAATTGTTAAAAGATGAAAAAAAAAACTTGCTTATTAATTGGCTTGCTCAGCGAACTGTAGCATGGCAAACAATTCAATAATATTTCAATAATAATAATAATAATAATAATAATAATAATAATAATAATTCTGCTTTTAATCAAGAGGTAAAGCGATAAATCTACACTACAGGAATGTTTCTCACCAGAGTGTCTCAACATTTCTATACCGAGACAGTTTATTGCTTCATATATTTTCATTTTCCTTTCTTATTTTTTCTTAACTTGGTGATTTTTACTCATTTCGTTTATTTGGCGCTTGTAAATTTTTATAATGTGGACGTGTGTTGGTGTAAATGATAGCAACTTAGGATGACAAACCGGAATTTTGAGTTCGAATTCCACCTCACTTTGTAACATTCGCGCAACGTTCCGTAGCTACAAGCACATAGCAGGACAGACTAGGTCTGATAATCTTGGTGAGCAACTATTCTGGGAGAAAGAAAAAAAAAACACCAGCCTGGACAGGATTAGATTACGTCCGGTTATCTTGGCCAAGATACATCACATGCATTGCTGCTACGGTAGTAGATTACAGGATTCGTGACCGTAGTCATGAAATTGATATATTATGTAATTATTTATATATATATAATCATTTATCTTTCTAAAAATATAAAAGATAACTTATTTGTCAGACCCATAGAATTTCCGTATAGATGACTACTATTAAGTCTATAATAAAAATAATAATAATGAATTTGAAAAACTACAAAAATATAAAATCCTGGACATTGAAATAGAAACAAATATTAAAGTGAAAACAGGAATAGTACCAGTGATAGTAGGTGCATTTGGAATATAAAAAATGAAAACAAAAACAAAAAACACACACATTGAAATAATCTCTGAAAAGCCCAGCTTAAGTGATATGCAAAAAATTGTATTGTTTAGTACTGCCCACACACTAAGAAGAACTTTGTCTATGTAACGCTAGTGATGTTATGGGAGATAGAGAAAAATGTAGCCATAACAACACAACACGACATGCCTTAGGCCTTACCACAGACTTAGTCGGTAGTGTGACTATAGCAGAAATCGAATTATAATAAAAATGATATGATAATAATAATTTTTACATTTCTATACGATGATAATCTTCTAGATAATGACAGACAAGTGTTTTTTTTAAAGATGAAGATTAAACAAATATGAAATCCTAAATTGAGGTGAGAATCAATTATCATCAAAATGCTTAGGTATTATCAAAACTGGACATAGTAATCATATGAGGTTCATCAGAAACAATACGTGCATCAAATAACCAAAATAATTTCTTCATATAAAACAACAGTGCATTGTTAGGATTCCTTACTTTATAAATCCGTCAACGATGCAGTAAAATACAAATGAAAGTATGCAGAAAAAGTAAAAAAAATGCTAAAAGAAAAAGAAAAATTGTATGCCATTTTCAGATGCAAGCAGATTATCCACACCAACATCAATTTATTGTAAACAAAAAGAGAGCGATCTGAGTGACAGTGGCTTAGCTGTGTCAGCAAAACACACTTTTTTTTTAGAAAAAAGAGAGTAATAATATTCACATTAGAATCAAAACAAAGGATTCAGCAGAAAACGGCATAGGTCATATACATCATTATAAAAATGCTTGGAACAGTAGCACAAGACCGTTAAAAAAGTGTAAATATAACAGAAACTTTAACAGAGAAAAAAAGACTATTGAAGCCTATTTTTGGGAATCGAAAATACATACCTGAGATGGGTACTCTGACAAAGTCTCAATTCAAATAAATTTAGCAATACTTGAGCTATAATAAAAAAAATAGTAATGATATATTCATAGGTGAGGACAGCGGAATTAAAACAGTGTATTAGGTTAGATTAAGTAAAGAAATGTAGTTCAAAATCATCTGAAGATTATCGGGGTCGACATATATTTGAAGAAGGCTGGTATTCACAACAGTTGAAACGTTGTAGTAACAATAACAAGGATAAAATGCTAGTCAGAATGTAAATAACGATAACTCTCCATTTCAGGAATCCAGACAGAAAAGTGAAAGGATTATAAAAATAATCATGGATATTATGGAAAATTCTGGATTATTTATGATTTATTTAATTTCCAGTGCAGACAAACAATCGACTAAAGATCAAGTTTACTGTACACATAGTGTACAGAAAAACACCTCATTGAAGCTTACCTCAGATGATCACCTGTATCTAGCGGGATTACATAATAATCTAATTTATTCCAAAATCATTAATATTATTACGAGTGGGCTCGTGCCATCAAAAATATATCGATATGCCATCTAAAATAACTGCAATATATATATATATATTGATGTACCTACTATTGAGTATGTTACATTGACATAAGAAAAAATGAGAAAAAAAAACACCCTTTATGAGTGACAGGAAGGGTGTATATATATATATATATATATATATATATATATATATATATATATAAGGATGCAATGTAGACATATAATAATCCAAAGCAGTATCCTGTACATACAGTAGTACGATAACTCACTAAGAGAGTTCTAAATATATATGTATATAAATACATACAGAACAAATATAAGAAAAATTAAGACAGACACGTTATTTCAGGGAAAATCTGAAGTTGGGCTTAATTCAGTCGAACCATCATCAGCTTTTTGTACAAGACGTACAAAAGATTTCGTGTAAAATCTTTTGTACAATAAAGACGGAAGCTGATGATGGTTTGCCTGAAATAGACCTATACTACAGATTTACCATGAAATAACGTGTCTGCCGTAATTTTTCTTATATATATATATATATATATATATATATATATATATATATATATTCTTCACTTCGCGTAGTGAACATAATTATTGTAAAAAATAATAAGGCAGTGTTAAAGTGCGAACACGCGACATTATCTTTTATAGCTGGTACTAAAGACGTTTCCTTGCTATTGTCTCTCTCGCTCCATGAATCTGACATCAGGGATATATATATATATATATATATAATATTTACGCTCTCACACCATGATTGACGCCATTTCGGTCGGGTTTCAATCCTGGGTAAAAAAGCAATCGGAGTCTAACCGTATTGATGTGCTGTGATACGGCTAAACAGATCTGTCTGCGGATGACAATATTTACGCTCTCACACCATGATTGAGCACTCTGGAAAAATAGTAGACTTCGATAAACAGTAGCGACTCTGGCATGTACGCATCGCTCATTCAGTGAAATGAATTAGAGCGCGCTAACTATTGGGCGCGTATAATGATATGCGCTAAAAAGTCTGCCTACTTCCACCGAACGCCCATAGCCCAGGGGTAGAGTCGCCGACTGACGCCATTTCGGTCGGGTTTCAATCCTGGGTAGAAAAAGCAATCGGAGTCTAATCGTACTGATGAGCTGTGATACGGCGAAACAGATCTGACTGCGGATGACTATGTATATATATATATATATATATATATACATAAGTACAAGTATGGGAGGAATAATATTTATTCCTTGTCCAAAGAAACACTATTTTTAAAAAAGTGCTCAATAAAAAGTAGAGCTAATAATATTTATTCAGAAATTATAACATGGATATGTTACAATATCACTACAAAATGGCTACTTTTGTAGTGATATCGTAACATATCCATGTTATAATTTCTGAATATATATATATATATATATATATATATATATATATATATATATATATATGTACAAAGGTTTTATTATAATCAGGACGATTATAAGAAAATCATACCAAAGATACTTACCATAGTAGCGTCAAAAAAATAAAGAAATAACCAAATAATTAGTCCCAAACAAGTCACCAAATATCAGAAAAAGAAATCCCAAAAATAATTCTGACAATCGCATCTCATATCTTGCGACGAACTTTTTGCCTTCATGCTTTTGATTAGTTTTTGTTAATAGCCGTCTTTTATTTAATTAAGTGGAAATTAATTAAGTTGAAACTAGGAAAAATCACATCCTTCGCTTGCCCTAGGTCATTAGTTAAGAGTCGGCAAGTGATTATAAAATAAATGTAAATCAAAAACATGTCTATATAATAATAATAATAATAATAATAATAATAATAATAATAATAATAATAATAATAGTATTCTATATTATAATGAAGAACTTGTGTATTCATTTGTATATATATATATATCTCTATATATATATATATGTGTGTGTGTGTGTGTGTGTGTGTGTGTGTGTGTGTGTGTGTGTGTGTGTAAAAACATACTCAGTTATGATCTGAGATTAAGGACAGGATGGTTAAATAAAAAGAAGACAAGAGGAAAACTGTATTTAACTCGCATACGCGTTTCGTCTTGTGATGGACTTTATCAAGTCAATTTCTGATGGAAATGATACTGAAACAGACTAACATACATAATAAGAAGTTGAAAGAAAACGGTTGAATTACTTTCATTTTAACATCTCGTGACATTGCACTACACATGAAGGAGTTCTAAAATAACAATATTCTGTTAATCTTTTTGAATGATTTGTAAGCGTTTTTTATAGTTGCCAACACTGTTTATAGATACGTAATTTGGAATAAAGCTCATTTCGTTTTTTTGACTTGATAAATTTTAAATATAAATATTATTTAAAATATATAACTTAAATATGCTATAATAATACTACAAAATTAGCCATGTTTTTCGACACTAACTGTATCTAATCAAATGATGATATTGATTTCAAGTTAAACATTTTTAAAACTCTTCAACTTGAAATCCATTTTTACAAGTGATAAGTATTTGTAAGAATCTTTAATATTTTGATATCTATAATGTCTTTACTTGTGATTTAGACAATACTTTTTCATTGTAATTTTTTTTTAACCATTTCATCTTCCGGAATTTTTGTTTGCATCCTTTTTGTAGACAGCAATAGTGCCATATTCACATATATTCGAAAAAACGTGTGCGTTAGAAATAACCTTCTGGAATAAATCATCGATAAATTAGCATTTGTATAAACACAGAATTCTTAGAATATTAAATAAAATAAAATTAATAAATGAAACGGCCTCTCATATGCTTGGAAAAATAAAGACATAAACATGAAATGCTTGTAAAATATAAATGAAGCAGTGTTTAAGCAAACAGTCCAGATATTTTGATGATCTTTTTACATGGATATTGTTCTTGGTGAAAATCGGCTAAATACTGACCTGGAATACAAGCCGCTCCCCATTATATCACATATTTCCTGACCCATACATTAGTATACACTGTATAGCCATCATTGTTTGCTTTCTGTTCACTTTCGGATTTTGGCGCCGCAGTGTCTGCTCTCTATTAAAACGCCTACTCGAATTTCCTTAATTTTTTGTACTTGCATCTTTGGCAGTCTGTTTTGCTGTTTTCTCAACAAAAGAAAAAGAAGTCTTTACTGTATATAAAAATAATGAAACTGGGTATAAAGCAAGAAAACACAAGAGTAAAATTTCCATACATGATTATAATAAGACGTTCTAAGAAAAATAAAACATTTTGCTAAGAAAACATGCAACCAATATATATGGTGATAAAAATAAAATGCTGTTTTGCATTCACCACTATTTCCTTTCAGTTACATGTTTTTCTTCTGTAGTGAACAGCTGGCTTATTGTAGGAATGTGCTATCCTATATCTTGGTCAGAGGAATCGTCTCGTACCGACAAACCGGTAATTTTTTATAATGATAATTACTAATAATTAATACTACTAATAGTTATTAACATTTAACATTAGCATTTTGATAAATATAATGCATATATTTTCGCTATATAACTAACCCTTGATTTCTCCTAAAGTGAAACGCAATATTAAATTATGTCTTCCAAATGCTAAGCCAAAATTTTAAACACTGTCGTTAAAAAAAGTGTGCTGAAGTAATATTGATCCTCTTCAGGGCCCGTAAATATTTGACTATATATATATATATATATATATATATATATATATATATTACCAGGGATTTCAGTAGAAGAAATACTACATTGATAAACAATAGATTCCATAAGACAATTATTTTCAATGAACTCTCTATAGAGTTTATACAATTACATATTTCATTGTCTAAATTATTGATTTCATTTTCGTATTTATTCTTATTTTCATTTAGGTTTAAATTTTTATTTTAAATATTATTATTATTATGTTTTACTCTAATTACTTCTAGATTATCAGTAAAACTATAACTTAATTTTAGCGTATTTGTATTGAAAATCTTGTTTAATGGATAATTGTTAGAAAAATGTTTCTCTATCAAAGTGAGAAATTTTTGGCCTAGTTTACTGGTAACCATTTGTTTGAAAGGAGGTGTATACCAAATTTTTTTTCTATTTCTATTTTCTCTTTGTGGGGAGATATTTTCCTTTATTGACTTAATATTAGGACATTTATATTCACTCTTTTAAAAACATTATTATAAAAATTATTGTTTTTATTAAATACATATTCATTTGCGAAACCTCTACTAATTCTATATTCTATGGATGAGGGTAAATGCTTTATAATGGATGGCGGATGGTTAGATTTTGGATGGATAGGCTATAGATGAAATCAAGAAGAGAAGCGTGTCTATCAGGGTTACTGGGGAGACCCGTGGAGAAATTCACCACTTGCGTAAGAGATTTAGTGTTTGATAAGCTCGGGATTTGGA
Source organism: Ascarosepion bandense (assembly GCA_037127315.1). Lineage (NCBI taxonomy): Eukaryota > Metazoa > Mollusca > Cephalopoda > Sepiida > Sepiidae > Ascarosepion > Ascarosepion bandense. Next base: position 2,557,025 of record JBBBDQ010001484.1, read on the forward strand.
TGCCAGTAAGGTCAGTGATGGAATGATTAAGCCGTTTGGCATGGAGAGCATTAAAATCACCGAATATAAATTTTGGGGCACCTTCCCTGTTTACACTAATATGGACTCTTGCTAAGACTATATATAATGGTAGTCATTAGTGGATTACGGTTTGTTACTGTATCCTAGCAATCTAGTCCTGTCGGTAACATTATCAAGTATCACGTCTCGTATTATCTCGCATTCTCTTGTATTCGACTAACCGTATTGTACGACGTTCTAATCACCTTCTCTGTATATATTTCGTTTTCTACCGCATTACTCTGCGTTTTCTACCGTATTACTCTGCGTTGTGTATTTATTAGATCTAACCCCAGATCCATAACAATGGCGACGAAGATTGTGAACAGTCATGCGGAGAAAAAAAAATCCGTTCTTATGTTAGTCGCCACCATAACAGTGGCGACGAAGATTTCGAACAGTTCACGTAGAGGAAAAATACGTTCTCAAGTCAGTCACCACCGCAACAGTGGCAACGATGTTCCGAACAGAAAAAAAAAAGTTACGGGAAAAACAACAGTCACAAGAAAGGATTAAATTAAAACTATACATAAGGTCGACCACAAACAGTGATGAGAAATTAACAATCACTGCAGTGGCGGAAAAAAGAATCCTACTACGAATGTAACGAGTCTTACACGGAGAAAAAATATGATAAACCAAATTAATACCTAAAGGAAAATCAACGATAGTAGAACTGGTAAAACTCCAGATGAGTCAACAAGAACGCAATGAGAAAATACAGCTCGAATTCCAAAAAAATCTTAATGGAGCAAGAACAACTTAATGAGAAAAAACAGCTACAAATAGAAGAGCAACAGCAAAAAATGCAGTTTGGATTTGTACAAAAATACCTGGAATTACAATAGAATGTTGATGAGAGAAACAATGAACAACTGCAAAAGATACAAGAATTAATCCGACAAGCTATACTGGCAAAGGGTCAATATGAAGAAATGAAAAACACCTTCGCACAAAATATAATTTGGAACTCTATAGAAAAATGTAATTACGACCCGGATGAGGAAAAAAAAACCTTTGCTCTATATTATAGACTGTACCAGGACTTTTATGAAGTCGATTGTAGCAGCTGGTCGTATGAGAAGAAAGTACGTTTACTAAGTCGCAAACTGGGAACAAACGTACACAACAAATTCGTGGATTTCATACTGCCAAAGAAAACGCGTGAGTTAAAATTTGCTGAAGCCATAAAACTATTAACAGAATTGTTTAGCCCGAAGACATCTCTATTTCAGAAGAAATGAAAATGTTTAAATTTACAAAAAAAAGATGACAAAGACTACACCACTTTCGCATCAGTGGTGAATAAACTATGCGACGAATTTAGACTAGCAGAACTCACGGCAGATAATTTCAAATGCTTAGTCTTTGTACAAGGTTTGATTGCAAATAAAGATGCGTAATTGAGAAGGAGAATTTTAACAAGATTAGAAAACGATCAAAATCTAACTCTACAAATATTAGTTGAATATTGCCAGCAGTGCATAAGCATAAAAAATGATTCGAGGAACATCGAAGAAGCTGGAGTAGCTAACATCAAAATACAGAAGAAAACACATTTTTCCTCCCCTCCTCAAATGAAAAAATCTAGGTAAAACTGGCATTCGCTTACTAGATCGTTTGGAAGATCGGAGAAAAAAACAGCTTCAAGCCCTTGTTAGAGATGTGGTTAGAGATTGCCCTTTTAAATTTTAAACATGTCGAAACTGTCACAAAAAGCGACATAAAGTCTTTAAATGCAGAAGCAGTAGAGTGAAAGTAACAAGGACCGAGGAAGACGAAGGGACTAACATTCGAAAGTACAAGTCAAAATGTTAAACAAAACTGTAAACATGCAGTTAGACTCCGAATCTGACATTTCAATAATTAGCTTCCAAACATGGAGACGTCTGAATAGGCCTACTCTATTAAAAACAAAAACAAAAAATGGCGAGAACATTCACGGGAAAGAAAATCAATTTCGAAGGAGAAGTAATTTTGAACGTGACATTCAATGAAGTTACAGTGAAATTAAAAATGTACGTATTAAAAAAATACCAACAACTTGTTTGGGACTGACTGGATACAAAGATTTAACATTTGGGACTTACCAATCAGGTCGTATTGTAAAGAAATCGAAAGCCTGATTACAGAAACCGAAAACACAAAGTCAGAATTAAAAAAGACCTTCCCCGGAGTATTCTCGGATGGGTTAGGCAGATGCAAAAAAATGTCGGCGAAAATAATTTTAAAGGAAAATGCTCAACAAGTATTTAGGAAAAAAGGAAGGTGCCTTTCGCTGTACTAGAAAAATTAAACAGCAAACTGGACAGATTAACCAGCTCGGGAGTTATATCCAAGGTGGAATACAACCATTGGGCAGCACCTGCTGTTTACATTAAAATATCTGGAGAAATACGCGAATGCGCATATTTCTCGACAGGTTTGAATGAGGCAGTAAAGGATTACCATTACCCACTTCCGAGTCTGGAAGAAGTATTTACAAAATTAAACGGAAGCAGATATTTCTTCAAAATAGACCTGAGCGAGGCATATCTACAGATTCCTGTAGACGAAGAAAGCTCGAAGCTCTTATGCATCAACACGCATAGCGGTCTATACAAATATAAAAGATTAGCGTTTGGCGTAAAATTAATCCCCACCATTTTTCATCAAGTCATGGATACGATGTTGGCGGAATTCGATTTCGCCATAGCTTATCTTGACGACATTTTAATAAAAAGTGAAACGATTGAGCAGCACACTATGCATATAAAAAACGTTTTTGAACAAATTCGTAATTACGGGTGCGATTTCTTCTTGGAAGAGATTAAATACTTGGGCCATATAATAAACAAAGATGGCAAAAGCCTGATCCAACTAGATCTTCGACGATCAAAAATATGCCGGCACCAAATAATATTGCATCGCTATAGAGTTTTCTGGGACTAGTCAGCCTACTACCAAGATTTCATACCGAATTTACACAATCTTCGAGCAACTCTTAATGAACTACTAAGAAAATATAAGGCCTGGATTTGGTCAAACGAATGCCAACAGGCGTCTGAAAGCATTAAAAATAGCTTGACATCCGATCTATTTCTGACACATTATGATCCACAATTGGAGATACTGATAACCAGCGACGCGAGTTTGCATGGGATCCGAGCGTGTACATTACATAAGATGGAAGACGGAACTATAAAGCCGATCGCCCACGCTAGCAGATCACTGCTTCCCGCTGAGAGAAGCTACTCTCAGATAGAGAAAGAAGCTTTAGGCATCATATTTGCCGTAACTAAATTCCACAGATGTATCCACGTAAGGTTCTTCACCCTTCAGACAGACCACAAACCATTACTTACAATATATGGTTCAAAAAAGGTCTACCCACGTACATAGCAAACCGACTGTTGAGGTAGGGTACTATTTTATTGAATTATAATTTTAAATTGCAATATTTACCTTCTAGCAAAATTGGGCATGCGGACAGTCTGTCGAGACTGATTCCTCAACAGATAGAGCCGCTTGAAGACTCCGTTATTGCTGCACTAATATCTGAAGGAGAATTAGAAAATACACTGCGTAATACAATTAGGGAGCTGCCCGTATCATTAAAAGAAATCAAATACGAAGCTACAAAGGATGAATTCATAAAAGAGACGAAAGCGAAAATCGCTGAAAAACACCAAAATATTGTTGAAAGCTTCTCCATATGCGATAACGTACTACTGTATAGTGATAGGGGAGTAGTACCAAAAACCTTACAGAAAAGGATATTAAAAGATTTCCATACCGGACATCCTGGTAGGAACCGAATGAAGAGCTTAATGAGTTTTTTGGCCGAAAATGGATACAGATATTATGAACATGGTGGATTAAATGCGAGGGCTGCGCCCTAGCAGCTAAATCACCGCCAATAACACATTAACCTTGGCTGAAAACGGATTGACCCTGGTCAATGATCCATATTGACTACGCTGGTCCTATTGCTGGACTATATTATTTGGTAGTTGTGTAGATTTATTCGAAGTGGCCTGAAGTGTTTCAACGCAAGAAACCAACGACAAAAACACAATAAACCATTTACATGAGATATTTGCTCGTTTCGGCGTTGTCGACTGTCTAGTGAGCGACAACGGGACTCAATTTACTTTGAAAGAATTTAAAGAAAAACTTGGAAGCGAGGTGTTGGGACACCTTCCCTGTTTACACTAATATGAACTCTTCCTAAGACTATATATGGTAGTAGTCATAAGTGGACTACGGTGTGTTAGTGTATTCCAGTGATCTAGTCATGTGGATAACATTGCCAAGTATCACGTATCGTATTGTCTCGCATTCTTTCGTATTCGACTAACCGTATTGTAGGACGTTCTACTAACCTTCTTTGTATATATTTCTCTTCGATATATTGCATTTTCACCCGTATTACTCTGCGTTTTGTATTTATTAGATCTAACTCCAGATCTACCACAATAAATATATTTGCAAAAAGATTTACAGAGATTGCCTTGTATACATTATCAGAAATACTATATAGCACGCTACAATCAATAGAGGAGGTGGAACGGTCGAGAAAGAAGAGATAGCTAACTTATTTTAGTAGAGATACGGAGACAGATGTAAAGGTGGTCATAAGAATAAAGAGCAATTACCCTAGCCAGCAAGGGATGTTTGCGGACATAAACTTCTAGGTCATGCATGTGGATATTAGAGTACTTCCTAAAGAGACAAGGACTCGAGAATTCAGTGGAGGTTATTGCAGAGTTAGGATTAGTTTTCGCTAAGATGTCCGATGATTGTTGGGTGAGAAAAGATTCACACTGCAAAAGGATTTAGGAGTTTTATGTTAGTAATATTCTTGCAATGAACAGCCAATGTGTTTCTTCGCCGTAAAAAGTGGTTAATAGGATGAACTTGGAGTCACTTGCTGCATTAAGTCTAATATGCCGCGTTTTTCTGTACTGAATAACAGTAATCAATAAAGAGAAACATCCAAATCAGATACAACAACGGATTTCTCAAGATTAAAAAATTGACAGTTCTTGCATTTTCTCCTCAAAGTTTACAAATGTTTCTTGTTCCGCATTGTCCATAATTTTACACGGATTGCTTTTTTATTATCTACAATTTGCCATGCACTGTTTAAAATTAACAGTAAGCATATATATATATATATATATATATATATATATATATATATATATATATATATATATATATATATATATATATATATAAATATATAGATATATATATATATCTAAGACAGACAGACAGACAGACAGACAGAGACAGACAGATCTATCTATCTATCTATCTATCTATCTATCTATCTATCTATCTATCTATCTATCTATTAAATGTTTCTTTCAGTTTCAATTGATTATAAATAATGGCTGAAACAAAACAAGCTGTGAAAATGGAAAACTTATCCTAAGTGCTACTTGAAGAAAGAAGCCGTTGCTGAAGTGCAATTACACTTTAGAAAACATTTTCGAGCAGATCCAACAGCGCGAATCCTTATTGTTCGTATTCGATATAATATCTAGACAGAAGGAAAAAATTCAATAGCACTTTCTTTTACAAGACCTAGAAACAATAGAGTTTTGCTAATGCTTATTGAACAAAACCAGCAACAATCGATGAATTAAAAGCAATCGTTGAAAATAAATGAGCCTAAATCCCAAATGAACTGCTTAATGCTACCCTATAGAAGAGAGTCGCCGCTAGAACTGGGCCCATAAAATATAATAATTTGAAATTGTCCGATAGATCAAACGAATTATATATATTTCCTCTTTATTTTGAATTATACAATTTGGATCTAGTTTAATTGACATTAAATTTTATGTGAAATACACAATTTTATCTTGGCACTAAAATGAATATTTTTAAATGTATATTAATATACAGTCCCCTTAAAAATTATTGGAACGGCAAGGCCAATTCCATTGTTGCTGGTGTTCATTAACTGAGAGCATTTGGATTTAAGATCAAAAAGGTGATTATGAGACAAGTGTTAAATACTTCAGTTTTGTATCATGGTATTTACATTTAGATGTGTAAAACAACTTGGGAGATATCACCTTTTTATTTCAAACATTTAGATGTGTAAAACAACTTAGGAGATATCACCTTTTTATTTCAAACATTTAGATGTGTAAAACAACTTGGGAGATATCACCTTTTTATTTCAAACATTTAGATGTGTAAAACAACTTGGGAGATATCACCTTTTTATTTCAAACATTTAGATGTGTAAAACAACTTGGGAGATATCACCTTTTTATTTCAAACATTTAGATGTGTAAAACAACTTGGGAGATATCACCTTTTTATTTCAAACATTTAGATGTGTAAAACAACTTGGGAGATATCACCTTTTTATTTCAAACCACCAGAATGAGAAAAAACTATTAGAAAACATAACTGACAGGTTTTTTTGTTGCCGAGGTGATGCCTTTTGAATTTATTGTTTAAACATTAAATAGCTTTGAATGACTGCTATTGATTTTAGTCGGATTCCGTCTGTAAAAATTGTATATATTTGTAAAAAAGGTTAAACCTACATAACGACAAGAGAGTGCTACCTATGGAAGAAAAGCAAACCATTTTAAAGATGAAAAAAGGAAAATATGACTAGAGCAATTGAACAAACATTGAGCGTAGCAAACTCAACAATTTAGAATGTCCTAAAAAAGAAAGAAACTACTGATTTACTGAACAATTGACATAGAACAGGTCGGACAAAGAAAATAACAACAGCAGTTGATGACAAAAACATTCCTAGAGCTGTGAGAGAAAATCCCTAAACAACAGTCAGTGACATTCAAAACAACCTCCACTGATGAACGTTTCACGATCCACCATTCAAAGAAGACTTTGAGGACTGAAATTTAGAGGCCATATCACAATATGCAAACCACTTATCAGCAGTAAGAATGGGGAGGCCACATTGAAATTTGTAAGGAAGTAGGGAGAAGAGCGACAAACGTTCTGGAAGAATGATTTATGGGCTGATGAGACCAAGATTAATATCTACCTAAGTGATAAAAAGATCTAAGTATTGATCTGTTTATTGTCCAAAGCATACAAGCTCATCTGTGAAGTATAGTGATAACAGTGCCTTGGCTTGGGATTGCATGGTTGCTTTTGGAACAGGTTTATTCATAGTATCTTTACAATGTAACTCATATCACTAGAAACAAAATTATTTTGGAAGTCTACAGAAAATTTTTGCCTGTCAATTTACATAGAAATTCATCCATACTAATCGGGTGAATGCTTGTGATACAGCAGGACAATAGCCCAAAATTCAATCTCCGGACCATAAGCAAATAGTACATGCATTTCGTCTTTTGAAGACAAGACTGGAAGAACAAAGACTCCCACGAAACAAACAAGAAATGAAAGCGGCTTTGTTAAAAATCTGGAAAAGTAACCATAATCTAGAATACAACAATTTCGTCACAGCAATAGTTTATAAGCTTGAAAATGCAGTTATTATTAGCATGTGTTAGGCAACCGAATATTAAATGTTATTTACTTTCAGACTATGTTCGTTTATTTTTGCTCACCTAAACATGTGATAATCTGATACACAAGGTATTATATCCTAACCTGTTTAACAAGTCTAAATGTAAAAACCAGAAAAAATGCTAAGACTCGTGAATATTTTGATCATAAACAAAAATATCCTACGTGATTAACAAAAACAATGAAATTGCTCTTGCCGTTCAATTACTTTTGAAGAAGACTGTATATAAATATATTAAAACAAAGGGGGTGAAAGAGAATGCAAGGATAAGTAATAAAACACGCTCATACTTGTTCTTACACCATTGTTTTAATATATTTGTATATGTTTATTTACTTTCACAAAAGCTGTAATCAATTGATTACGATTGACATTGTATTAATAATATTCATACATTCTTGAGGTTACCTGTACATATACAGTTACAAAAATACTTCAATACTGCTAAGAAGATTGGTTCTATGCTTGGCAGCCCGCCTTCAGTCACCTTATCGACGTCATGTGGTTTTCCTTTGTTCTTTCTACAAGTATTTTAATGACATGTGCGCTGAAGACCCCTTTTCCTGGTACTTCCATCATAATTACGCGTGCTACTAGATTGGCATCTACGCCCCACCTTTTTACCGTCGAAATATTTAAATGTAACGTCTTCTACTCTAAAAGTTTCTTTTCTTGCACTTTTCGTTTGTAGAACTCTTCCATTTGCTTGCTCCCCTGATAGCTACAATCTCCAAAAAGTTAAGTGCAACGTTAAGTGCCGTATTATATCTACTTGATTCCTATTCTTCTCAAAATCCCCATTACCTTTTTTATTCTCTCACTGTAAGTATCGGCGTAACAATGGCATTTCACCCCTTGCTTGGGGTGAAATGATTATGAACAAAACTAATAAAAAATCAAGAGCTAGAACATTGTTCATTCAAGACAGCTAAGGCCATTCTCCCAATAAAGGATAGTTCGAATTTGTTATTATATCTTCTTATTGTTTAAGCACTAATCAATGAAAACACACTCTTCTTGTCGATAAAAGCCGATCGAGGAAATAAATTTAAGAGCCATAAAGAAGAAAAGAGATTAAAACATTTCCTAATATCCTGAAATTACGGCTGCAAATATACTCGTTTTTTGAGAGTTTACAGGATGTAAGAACAAGATTGTCATGTCGTAATCAATTCATCCAACACAATGGCGTTTATCACTTACTGAAACGACTGCATTCAATGCAATGTATTCTAGACCGAACCGAAATAAAACATACATCGAGTTATTTGGAAGTTCATGAAATTATACTTTTTTTTCGGTGTATGTTATTTTAGGAGGTGGGCGATTATAACCCTCTTCAACTTCTCATTATATTTTGTAAATTTCCACCTATCACACGACCTCATTTGTGTTTTGTCAACCATTCGCTCAAACTAATTATGATCATGGGCATGAAGGTAAACTGCATCCGACAGAAAGGCCCCTGATTGGGTGGTTGTGAGGAGCATGGAAGCACTGCATAATTGCTGTTGTTCCCAGGTCCACTCTCACCCGGGGTGGTAGCACCTTTTAGGGTTCCAGCTATGGGCGAATAGTTAACCCCCTAACTGCAGTCAAAACACTATGAAAGTATAAAAATACACTTTTATAGAAATATATGCATACAAATAGACTCTTATAGAAAAATATACATTTTTGACGGAAAAATGTTTAGAACATTACATTTTTTAAGAAAAAATTATTACCATAATACATTTTTGAAGGAAAAAATATTCTCAGCAAAACATCTTTGAATACAAAATCTAGAAGACATTTTCAGTTTTCTAAAATAAAAAAGAATAAAGACAAAAACAATTTATCAAAATCTGACTAAATCAACCTTCTCACTACAACCAAATAAAAAAACTTAAAACCCCATATTTTGGCATTAAATAACCAACAGATATTTGATATTCTGTTAAACAGAACTGAAACTCAGACTCAAAATAATTATGTAGCTTACTAATTATTTTTTTGCTTCTCTTATTTTCAGTGTTTTGAGAGTGTTACGTTCTCAAAGTCGGAAGTAAGGAACAAGATGGATATCTTTATTTTGCTCATTCTACAGATGTATTCGATAACTTTATTTTTAAAAGACCTATTTTTTATGTCCTTCACATTTTAAATGTTTCTTTCTGATTGTAAGTATCAATTTCTTGTGGGCATTATTTTCTTTCAAATTTTTCCATTAGTGCGAAATCTTCCATTATATTCACAGTATTTAGGGCCAGAATCATTCCTGTTCCTTCAAGTCTTCGATTGCAATCAAGAATTTATTTTTATGAGTTCCGCTAGAAATCCTTTCCACATGCTACTCCCAGAAATATCTTCACCATAAGACATTAGTACCAATGTTGTTTTCGTCGAATTTATGATTTACTATATGGTGAAAGATATTTATGGAATATATATGTGGGAGGTATTTACGCCTCATTCCGTATGAAATATCTAACAATAACACTCCATTGTATAGTAAAATAATCGTGTGTCCCTCTTATACATTTGGAGTTGATTCAGTATATTTTTCGTAATAGGTAATTAAGTTGCTCGTGTAATTGAGACAGCGTAGCTGTTGCATATATGAAACACCATTTCACCGTAGGTCTTTACCGAGGCCCCGAAATATAAGTAACTAGCGTAAACATTTCTCTAAGTTTTCTTGGTCAGCAGTTGTATCGATTTTACCAGTAGAATATGCATTCTGGACTCAGAGTGCTTACACCGAAAAACTGCCATTGCCTAGACTCTCAAATTTTTCACTCAATTCTGGGTAGGTTTTGCGACTTGTTAGCCCAGAAGCACTTCCCCATATCTTTTAGTCAATTAGCGAGATTGTATTCATCAGCAGCTTTCTTGCTGCGAAGCTAGCAGCATTTGGTATTCTTTGGTAGTCACCCATCTAGGTACTGACCAGGCTCAACGCAACTTAACTACGGTAATCTAACAACTACCGGTATTTAGTACAGAATATAGGAGGAGAACATTACATCAAGTCAAGTCTCAAATTAATGCTTGAACCGCTCAGTCAAGCGGTTCACAGATTGTACAACACACTGCGTTTCATGGCCTTTGATGGTCGTCGACACACTCCACTGGTTACTGGGATTCACCCGCTTTCTTCTTCTATGTTCCGTGTCCCTTCATGACGTAGGCGATAATGACGCCTCCACATCTCCCTATACATTGTAGCTCTTTACATCCATCCTCATTTTATCGCGATCAACACTGCTCTACCATCAATTTGTTCAGGTCCATCAACTACATCACGCGTTGCTTTCCTTCTCTCTATCCGTCCACTGAGCATCAAATTCTCCAAGCTCTCTTTCATCACTACATGTTCCAGAATCCTCAGCTATCTTTTATTGATGCCAAGTATCAGTTTCCTTTACGTGTCCATCCTCTTTAAAACCTCGTCGTTGCTTATATCTGTCCATGGTATTCTCAGCATCTTTCTCTAGAACAAATTTTCATTTGCTTCGGGTATTTACTTTATCTTTGATGGGATTATTCAACATTCGATGCTGTATTGAAAGAGAGACATAACATAAGAATTTAGTATTCACTTCTTTATTTCCGGCGAAATCATCCTGTCTCTCAATATTCTATTCAGTTTCTAGAATGCATACTTGGCCATGACATAACGCCTTCGAATATCAGTGTCGTACTTTTTGTCTTCTGTTAGAATACTTCTCAGGCATTTAAACTTCTGTATCTGTTTGATTTTAGCATCCCCGATTTGCAGTTGACATTTTGGCTCTATTTTCACTGTTGACTATGTATTCAGCGTTCTTGTAGTTTGTATGCAGTCCTTTCTTTCTGCTCTCTGCAAATACTTAATGTAAGAGGAGTTGTAGTTTACATTCCGTGTCTGTTATCAGCACTGTATCATTCAGTCAGTCAGTGAAGTGTCATACGTGATACACGCTCAAAAGAGACATGACTGACTGGGTAGAAGATTATTCTGCAGTAGGTTGTCATTGCTTTCTGCGGTAGACTAGTTTCCAACCAAGGCTATAGAACCCAATCTGTCCTATTATTTAATCCATAACTGGAGAGAAGACGTATTGATATATTTCCCAAGAGAATTTGTGCGTAAGTGAATGCAAGGAATTCAACTGGAATTCAACTGGAATTCGAACTCAGCACCCCGATTTGTCGGTCCGAGTCGATGTTCACTGCACCACAAAAGCACATTAACTGTATCATTAGTAAACATAATTACTGACCGCGATAAACTGACTCAGTGACATTTCCAACTACTTGAGACAGACGATGTTTGGTGAGGACCGCAGGAAGCTATGATTCCATTCTACCGTACAGTATCAACTCTGTAATAATATGGGCATATTTTCTTCTTATTATGAATAGATAACGACTTAGTATGGTGTCTGTTATAACTTGCATGCCATTCACATTATTTCTGCCGTTCATTTCTTCCGTTTTATCCACTTTACGTTTAATAGCAATACAATTAAAAAATGGTAAAAATGGTAGTCTTTCTGTTAGGTACGGCACTGGCCACCATACTCAGCAAATATATACTCCATTACCTTAAATACCCTCCAACCAAATACTAATCAATTAGTGAACACCACGCAAATTGTTTGAATGGTATATAACTTCTTCAGAATCTTTTAAAGCCTGTAACTCGTCTCAACACTGCCTTTAATCAAGCCAAAAAGGGGCTACATAGTTATCTCTTATACCCTTATATAAATGAATTGGAACAAAATTGTCACCTAAGGATCTTTCACACTTTTCCTGATCACGAATATGTCGTCTCTTGGGGCTGTTTTTCTTTTCAGACCGCATTTTCCTTTACGTTTCTGACTGATGGATACAGTGAGTTCTTCATCTTGATGACACGACTGACAGTTAAAAGTCTCACACCAACAGTATCCGCGGGCTCTTTGTACGCTTCCTTGTAATTACGACCATCGTGGACAATGGCTTTAGAACAACTAATCGACAGTCGAGACAATAATGTCTTTGCGTGATATAAAATCTGATGCAATCACAAATGACGCAATATTTTTCAAGGCCAAACAAATGTCATCATGCACCAGGAAAATAGATTCATACTGCTGCACACTAAAGCAGATGAGCTAATCTGAGGAATAAATAGAAATCGATTACACCCTGTCACTCTAATGGGTCTAAAAGTGACCATATGTTGAACTTAGCAGACCGCCTGCAGTCTCTCTCTCACCGGCGTGACGTGGCTTCCCTGTGTCTCTTCTATAAATATTTTCACGGCTTCTGTTCCGATGAACTTAGATCACTGGTGCCCCCGAGGTTCGAATTTGCACGAGATACTAGATTAGCAACTAGATCCCACCGTTTTACAGTGAAACCGATAAAATGCAACTGCAACTTCTACTCCAACAGTTTCTTTTCTCGCACTTCCCGACTGTGGAATTCACTTCCACATGACTGCTTCCCCGACGGCTACAATCTCCAGGAGTTTAAATGTAAGGTCAATAGACACCTCCTATCACACTAACTTCCATTCTTTCAAACACACTTTCCACCCACCCAACTATCTATCACCCCACCTTCTGACATTTCCTATATCTAACCACTCTTCCTATTTACCTCCCCCTATGTAGCCCCAAGCGCAATAGTGGCAGTGGAATGCCTTGCTTGGGGTGAAATGATTAAAATAAATAAATAAATCAATAAAGCAGTTGTTTTAATTAACTTTCGCAAGGGTCTATGTTTGGCATTTCCGCTTTTGAATTGTTGTACACAATGATTATTTGTAATTTTATGATCCTCGGGTGGTGTAACGGATTTCGGCGAGGCGAGTTCAAATTTTATCCTAGTCTGTTGCATTCACGTTTTAAAAGCGCCATTTGAAAAATAAGAATCAATCTATTCTCATCCACCCAGCTAGAGATTGAACTGTAAACTTGACTTGTTTTTCTAGATTTGTTGGTACGCAGTCTAAGAGAATTATAATATCTTAATCCCAAATCGAGCAGAATGCAAAGAGGATCCACCTGAACTAAGTATTCTAAAAAGGTAGGGTCTTTTAGAGATTAGAGGTTATAGAAAAAGAAAAAAATGTACCTGCAGAGAGCCATGATCGCCAAAATATTGAATGATTATGAAAATAAAAGAATATAAATAATTTCTAGATTTTATTCTCGTGGGCTGGTGGTCCTGCTATGCGTCTAGAGATTCGTAACAAAATTCAAAGAAGAATCCGCAATATTATCAGTCCTAATCTGGCATCTTGGTATCAAGCATTTTCCGATTGCCACAACATATTCCATCAGTGTTTTTTCACTAATTGTTTTTCAGGCTGAGCTTTCTTGTGAGCTTTCTTTGTTAAACTGATTTTATTAAATTAAGCTTAGCTCTTGATTGTTGGATAAGTCTCATGATTTTGTTGATGAAATTGCGAGATGTAATCCAAATTTCTATTCTAAAATGTGGAACTCTGAGATACGAGTTTCGGTGATTTAAATGTAATAAAATTGTCATATTATGTTTCTTTGAAAGCTGTTCTTTTATTGTCCTAATAAGGTTTTTTTTTTCTAATTTCATTGACTAAGTAATCTCTTGTATCTTTTTGGCATTAGCGTTGTGATTTAAAAGCCTAAGAACTAACAATAGAATCTGCTGTTAGAAACTTTAGCTTCAGCAGAAAGAGCAATTGAAATGAAATAATAAGATAATTCTGTGCACTTTTCGCCGCCATCCCTCAGTAAAACTAAGAAGAAAATGATACTAAATGGGTAACAGAGACAGTTCAACACCATTCTGAGTCGAAGTCTAAACTGCAGTTTCTTTAAAAGAACAAAGAGAAACATTTCCAAAACAGCATTTTTTGCTGCATATAATTTTGTGTGTTTCTATTCGATGTGAGAATTTTCCATTTTGACTCACCGAACACACGATATTTTTTTCTAACTGGCGAAGTTTCGTTATCTTAAAAAAATCTTCTGATTGATGTTGAACATCAAATGCAACTAAATAGAGAGAAAAAAAAGATGATCTCTTTCGCCATATGTGATTGGTTGGGGATTTCGTTGGATAATCTGATCAGTCAATAAAAATGAATTGCTGTGGTGGCTTCGTACTGACTTTGCGTTGAAAATAGATTATAAGACGTAAAGAATTTAAAAAGATGTATGTCGTAAAGAAGTCTCTCTTTTGATCTGTTGTTAAAAGTTGGTCACCATCTGCGTTACTTTCACACTTTCTGCACAATAGAATTTTCAAGATGTCAAAGGTATATTTCCACTCCTTCCGTGTTCCATATTCAAATGGAATTTTCTTTTCTTTTCATGTGGAGTCTTATTAGATGCTAAGCAGCAGTTCTCATTTAGAGTAGATAATTTGAATTAAATTGATTTGTTACACTACTGCAAACTAAATACCAAGTTGTTTGCATTTAAATTATTCAATCATAAAACAAGAATGTTTAAAACGTCACTAGACTTTAACTGTGCGTTCGTACGTATTAATGTATTTTATATATATGCATCTCTACTTTCTGAGATCAGTCTATGAGGGTGTGGTTAGAACGTTCGCTTTCCGAACACAACCTAGAATTCAAATCTCATCGTGGGTGATTTCAAATTTAATTTATAAATTCTGATATAATTGATCTAAGGAGTCGATCTCCCTTTGGAAAGTGCGTGAAAACCATGCCGGAGTTTGACCAAAGGGTTGTGAAATAGGTAGTCGGGACTTTTTAGGAACAGTCGATGGTTGTGATAACACAAAGATAACGTGAACGAGTAATTATTGAGTATGTATCGTCTTCTTCATATGCCGTCTCCCTTCAGGACGTAGGCGACAATGGACTTTCACTTGGCTCTCTCTCTTGTCGCTCTCAATATTCTTCCTCTTAATTTCTTTCTCAAATACCGCTCTGCCACCCATTTGCTGAGGCCTATCAAGTAGATCTCTTGCTGTTTTTACCTTTATCGCTTTCCCTCTATCCGGCCAGTGATTATTAAATTTCCCAGGATTTCCTTCCTCATTACATATTCCAGAAACCTCATCTATCTCTTCCTTATATTAAGTATGAGTTTTCTCCTTGTTTCCATTCTCTCCAACATCTCGTCGTTAGTCACGTGATCAGTGCATGGTACCTTCATTATTCTTCTGTAAAACCACAATTCTGCTACCTCAAGCCTCTCCTTAATCTTTGAGGAGAGCGTGCAACATTCACTGCTATACAGAAGGACAAATACGCATAACGATACAGCTCTTCTTTGTTTCCAATGAGATTTTCCTGTCTGTCAATACTCTGGTCAGCTTTTGAAATGCGCCCTTGGCTATGGCAATGCGTCTTTGGATCTCAACATCGCACTTTCATCCTTTGTCATCACGATTTCCAGAAAAAATTATTTGTTTTATTTTATTTTCTCCAACATGTAGGCATTTTAGGGGCTTCTTTTTGATGATGACCATACATTCAGTAGTCTTGAAGTTTATGCATAGCCCATTCTTCTCGTTCACTCTTGCTACCTTCTGTAGGAGGTCCTGCACTCTACTTTTTGTTATCAGCACTTTGTCATTTGTGTATCTTACGTTTCTGAGATTGTAGCCGCCAATGACGAATCCTGGAAAGAGTTTTATTTTTCTCAGAATTGTTTCGCTGTATAAGTTGAATAGATCCGGCGAGAAAACACATCCTTGTCTTACGCCCTTTTCTATTTTCTATACCTTCTGAATTCACTTCCTATACGTACGCAGGAGGCTTTATGCCAATTTATATTCTTGATTATCTTAACCTGTTCTTCAAAAATGTCAAAGATGTGAGGTTTAAGATAATGGAAGCAAGTAAACACTAATATTTAATCTAAGAAAGAGAAAGTTGCTAGGATACATAATGAAGAAAGAGTACTTGATAAATTTGATACCCACAGTTTTTGGAGCCAGTCAAATGCCATACGTGATACACGCTTTAAGTGATCATCTCTCGAAAGAGGTATGACTGAATGGGCAGAAGATTATCCCTCAGTAGATTGCCATTGATTTCTGCGGTAGACTGGTTTCCAGCCAAGGCTATAGAACCTAATCTGTTCTATTATTAAACCCATAACTAGAGGGAAGAGACGGATTAATACCTTTCCAAAGGGTATTTGTGCGTATAAAATCAGAATCCCGAGGCAACAATCTTAATGTCATAAAATATGCAGTCGGCACAGTGTTGATAGCAGACACAGACACACGACAAAAAATCATACAGAAAGTAGTTAAAGAAGACAGGACAAAACAAGACAGAATATATAGATATTGAGAATACATAGATATTAAGAAGACGAACAGCAAAACACAAAAATTACATCTCAGAAATATAAAAATAAAACAAAATATTATAATTTAAATGTCTGGGAAGTGTTTTAACACAGATCACAAAAGTGTTTTAATACTATCGAGAGAATATTGAGAGTGCTTTCAAAACAATAATTTTGTTAGAATCAAAGAAAAACAAATACAATATATCAATAGAAATGTGATTCTATAGAAGGATTTCTAAAATAACATGGACCGAACATGTGAGTTCTGAAACAAATGGAAGCAAGTAAACAATAACATTTAATATAAGAAAGAGAGAATTGCTAGAGTACATAATGTAGAAAGAGGACTTGATAAATTTGATACCCACAGTTTCTGGAGTCAGTTAACTGTCATACGTGATACACGCTTTACGCGAGCATGTTTCGAAAGAGACGTGACTGACTGGGCAGAAGATTATCCCGCAGTAGGTTGGCATTCCTTTCTGTAGTAGACTGGTTGCCAGCCAAGGCTATAGAACCGAATCTGTCCTGATATTTAACCCATAAGTGGAAGGAAGAGACGGATTAATACCTCTCCCAAGGGTTTTTGTTCATAAGTGAATGCAAGGAATTCAACTGGATCGTTTCATAAAAAAACTTAAAATGATATATTTTTGGTAATTTTTGAGGAAAAAAACCTTTATCAAATACAGTACAGTTGTTGATAATTTGACAAAAATAACCACTTAACTATAGCAAATAATCATACAACATCATTTTATTTTCTTTCATCAATAAAATCACCACCCGCTTTAATTATTGCTTTAGAAATTCTTTGCATTTTTTCAAAAATTTTTTGAAAGGATCATATAGCAGACCTACCGAAGCTTTCTTCTAAAACCGAAAAATTCCACTCTCACGCTTAGTTAATCTCTTTAAACTCTCTTATCCAATTCATACTATATTAATTCAATGGTAGAGAGATCTAGAAATTGAGTCCTCTAAGATGTAATTGCAAAATCTTTGTTTCTTTTTTTCACTCGGGTTAATTTTGACAAGATTTAGTTGTGTTTTGGATCGTTACCTTGTCTAAAGATGATTTTTCCTATTATGCCTTAATGTATCATGTTTTTGCAAAATCAAATGTTGTTGTTCTTCTTTCATGATATTCTTGTCCTGAATTAATTCTCCAGAACTTTCTCGCTCAAAACATCCCCACACCATAACAAAGCTAAACTGTCGGAGACTCACATTCATTTTTCAGTCTTGCTTTTGGCTTCTTCTCACATACACGATCTTCTTGTTACCAAAAGTTTCAAATTTGGATTCGGCTGTCCACAATATATTTTGTCACTATTTCAATGTCCACAACAGGCTTTCTTATTATTCTCCTTCCGTAGTAGAAGTTTCTCGATGGCTATGTACCTCTTGAGCCACATTGATCTATGATCAATTTTCACAGTTGAGAACGGCAATATTCCTGTCGAAAGGAAATTATGTAGTATTATCTATGTTTCTAGAGTAGTGCGTAAATGTTATGTTCCGAACACGGTAAGCACATAGGTAGGGCGTTCGCAGTTGATATTATTGAGTGTTCGATTTCTTTTTATTAATTATGCTTGCATTATTTTAAGCTTCTTTCTTGCATGTGGATATTTTTATGATATTTATAATATCAACAAGTATATTACGTATAGGGTTCAGTAGGTCTCTATGTGTGTTTAAAAGAGATAAAATTGGGCTCTGTCCTGAGTGAGGTCACGTGAGTCTTCGAGTCAATTTCGTAATATTTTTTAATTCATATTCTCAAAAAAAAAACAAAAAAAACAAATCACATGAAAATTACATAAAAATATTAATTATTATACATTGTCTTTCATTTTTGATAAAATATATATTATTACATATATGTGAAATGTGTATATATATATTATTCATATATTATATATGCGCAGTACTTATTTGAAAGCGCTCAATATCAGTGTTAGAGCTAGTATATTCACTTAGATAGTTGTGAGCTTGTGACCCTAGGTTTTTCGCATTATTACATATACATATTACGTAATAATACGTGAAACTCTCGGTTTCACCTATTATTACATATAAATAGAATTCTACGTTTTAAGCACGACTCGGAATTTTACGCATTGTGCAATCATGAGGTGCACATTATGAATTAAACTTTCAGTTTATAATATGCACCAGATAATTGCATTATTCCTGGAACCCATATATGGATGTAAATAAGTATGTATATATGTATATATATTAACTATATATGGATATAAATAAGTATATATATATGTGTGTGTATACGCGCAAAAATAAATAGATAAATATTCGTTGTTGCTAAAATATATATATATATATATATATATATATATATATATATATATATATATCCATACAGAATACAGAACGAAGAATGAATTTTTACAACGTCCAAAATATTAATTTAAAACAGTGCTCGATATATAATATATAGAGCTGTGAATATTTGTTATAAATTATATTTTAGAACATGTACATTTAATTTATATATATATATATATATATATATATATATATATATATACACTACAAATCGTACATTTGTTTCGACATTGAAACTTTAATGTCTCATCAGATACCGCCTGATGAGACATTGAAGTTTCAATGTCGAAACAAATGTACGATTTGTAGTGGATATATATATATATATATATATATATATATATATATATAAATTATGTACATGTTCTAAAATATAATTTATAATATATATATATATATATATATATTAGATATAAAAATTCAAAATTTACAAGATCGTATGATTATTTCGACGAATCGAATTCGATACATTGGTGATTTTTAATGTTATGGAAAATTTCACAAATTGTTTGGGTATGTGTGTGCGTAAAGAACCTGGAAGTAAGCCTGTGAAAGAAAATGATAAGCGTACCAAAACGAAAGAGTAAGGAAGAAGGAAAAGAAGAGAGAAAGAAAAAAAAGAAGTAAAAAGTTCATTAGCTCGCTACATAAATTGACCCCTACGGCTGCATAAGTTTTAATATTTAATTTTTTAACAATTCTTATTAGTAAGATTTTTTTTAAAATTTTACTATCAAACCGCAACCATTTGTATATATATATATATATATGTATATATATATAAGAAGAGAGAGAGAGAGAGAGAGAGAGAGAGGAATGGAATAGATAATCTTGGAAATAAAATTAATTTGTCCTGAAATTTTCATTAAGTTATCATGTTCAGTGAAACATTAAACAACTCAAATTTTCAAAATTTCGCAGTTTTACAGGTCTCAGTAACTGAATTTCCCGATGACTGAAGTTATGTTTAGTGAGGTTTGCACGTACTTAAAAGAATTTTTCTGTCATACATTTTTGTAAAATTGCTAAGCTATCAAAAATTATCAATTTATCAAATTATTAGTTAAATGATTCCAGCTGAAATTGTGATCGCCTGATAAAAATTAATCGCCTTTTAACAGATTTATTTCTTCCAAAATACGAATTGAATGATAAAACAACAAAAACGTGGGGGAAAAAAGAGACGATGTTTCCATCTTGAAACAATGGGTAACGCAATAATGAGATTACGCTATGACAAGATTCTCTTTAATCACGAGTCCGAAAATTTCTATCACTATTATCAGTTTTCAAATCTTAAAGCCCCACAGGATTGATCATTCTCTCTGATTTAAATAGATTTTGTAATTAGAGAAAATAAACATTACAGTTTTATCAGACAGGCTTTTATTCTATGATTAATATTTTGTTATCTTCCGCTGTCAAAATCTGGACGTTTTATTTTTCTTTTTCTTTCAATTGAAAGACCGATAACTTCCTTTTGACTCTTTAGATTCATACACATGTCCCATTGTCAGACATTTCTAATCCGACCAGATATAATTTAAATCTTTTAACATTTACTTCTAAGGTAAGAGAACAATCATGTAGTGAGCCTTGTAATGCTTCTAATATTTTTCAAAAATTCAGATATAATATCACTAAAGATTTATTCACATTATTATATTTTCATATTTATTCATTTATTTATTAACATCATTATTCATTCATATTATGTATTTCTACACATTTAAATATTTATTAGCAGAATAGCCCGGCGTTGCTCGGGTGTAATGAAAACCTTAAAACTAATCCATGGTCCTGGAGCTTAGACTCTTTGGACATTGGCATGAAAGACTAAAACAATAGTTGTTTCCAGTTAAAGCGAAATCGTAGACTGAAAGAAAAATGAATGGATGTAAGTCAAATTTTGATTTCCTGGTATCGATATCAAATACATATTTTTGCCGTAAACTGAATTTTGAAGGATAAATAATTTCTCTGAGTAAATAGTATCATGGCTGAAACTAAGAACTACAATTATACCTACTTAGAGCTAAACCTGAAGCAACAACTAAAATAAAAGGGCTGAAAAAATACATACATAGGTAGATAAAATGACACACACACACAAACATCTTGCCTGATATATATATATATATATATATATATATATATATAATCGACTTTCTGCACTATTAATTGAGAACTGCAACCTTGAAACACCTGAATATCGTTTCTTATGTCTTTGTCTATGAGTGTATCAAATTTGAATTAAAATCGGACCACTCATTCTATAAACCGATTTTTTCGATTATCGATTTTCGATATTTATCGGGGGTACCTCGACACAAAACCTAGCAAAGAAACTCGCAGACGCTTGTAGTAAAACTGTGTAAGTTTTCAAGATAATCGGTTCAGCCGTTTCGGAGTCTATAGGTAACGGACACACACACAGACACACAGACACATACACATACACACAAAGAGACAAAGTTCCATTTATAAACAAGTTTAGATATATTCATTTGTTCACTTAAGTTATTCATTCACATTATTTCTTTACTTATATTGAATTATTCACGTGTTTATTATTTGATTTTCATGATTTATTTTATTCGTTTATTAACATTCATCTATTCGCATAATTTATTGTCTCAAATTCTTTCTTTATTCATATAAATTATTTATTTATATTATGTATAAATTCATTTATTTCTTCGTTCACATTTAAATATTATCGTTATTTATTGATTCAACTTATTTAAACGCATTCATATTAATTATTAACATTATTTATTATCATATATCTATTTAAAATTTTTAATGGTGAAAATTATATTTATATTATTTATTTATTTATTATTCACATTTGTTTTTTCACAATATTTATTGATTCACATTATTTCTTTCACATAATTAATTGATATATATTTTTTAAGAAATATTGTTATTCACATTATTTATATGTTCATATTATAAATTTGTTCACAATTATGGTCTAAGTAAATGAGAAATGTTTAACAGTGAATTTACTGACACAGATTTGAATTTATTCACATTTATTCATTTACATTTAATTGGTCACATTATTTATTAATTCAGAATTTTCCATTTTTTATTCTTTTGCAATGTTGAGTTCACACTTAAACATAAGTTGCAAGAGGAATACATGGTTGTTAGCAAAAGAAAAAATGAATTACAAATTTTGGAGATACCAAACAAGCAAGTACAATTTAAATAACTGTGAATATTTTAATTGAAGACGAATAGTGCGAAACTGAATTCCAAATGTACATGTGGATAGCAAAAGTTGTTTTTTTTCAAATCTAAACAAAGTATTAAAAAGCAGGAACATCTTGTTAGAAACAACTTGTTAGAAACAATTTGTTACGTAATATCAGTCCTCTTATATGCTAGGACAATCTCTCCACAGATGACAAAACACTTAAGTAACATGTAAATGTAGTCCTACAGAAGGATGATGAGAATACTACACATTGAACATGTGAGCAACAACGGAATTTTAGAGAAAATAGAACCAAAAAGTGACACCTATCCTTAACATCAGAAAAGAACAGTTGAAATATACAGGGTGCATAACAAACAAAGAAGAACAGAAAAATCTGGTACTCACAAGACAGGACAAGACGGTTCGATTAAATGGATAGCAGTAAAGGGCAAAATTTCTCGTACGCTACATAAGACAGGAAATTTTAGCGAGCCATGATTGCCAATGTTTTGAAAGGGCACGGATTAAAGAAGAAGAAGAAGAAGAAGAAGAAGAAGAAGAAGAAGAAGAAAGTAATGGCATCCTACTGCGAGAAATATTCTGTTCACTCAGTCATGTTTTTTTCAGACATGATCGCCCAAGCGTGTATCACGTATGGCATTTAACCGTCGGATATAACTCAATAATGTTATATTTTCTGACAACATCGGATCATCTGCGAAACATGTCATGATAAAAAAGACATCGCTTATATTTTAATTATTCTTTTTGAAATATTTCGTATGAAGAAGAAGAATAACTCAAACTAATCCATAAGGTAGTTAAAAGTTTTTATGTTCAAACAGGCATAACATAATATGATTACTGTGCATGCACAAAATATTAAGAAATTCGAAAAGCGAACTGACTTTTATTTACAATATCTCATGAAAGTTTGAAATTAATATGACCCCAAACTGTTTTTTAATTGGGATACGATATATAGATAGGATTATTCGCCAACTTTGTCCAGTCACTTTTCACATTTCCATTTTGTTTAACTGGGATACGATACTATTTCCTCACCAAATTGTTTTAACTTGTTAGGGCCCACAAGTAAGTAAGTAAGACATGGAAACAAGAAGGTAGTTTTAAACAATGTACAAAAATAACAGAACATATATACAATAATAAGTGTTAGTAATAAACAAAATAGAAGTGTAAGTTACACTGCGTCTTGACTGTTTTAAACTGCCTCTCGGCTGCGTCCCCCTAAAGTCACGCGGGTTAGTATTTATAGAAGGAGGAAGGGTCCTATAGATAAGGCACTATAAGAGATACATTGATAAGATTAGTAGACAAATTTGTGTAGCCATGTTTCACCTTTCAATTTTGTAAAGAATCAAGGATTAAAACTGACCCTAGCCATTAAGCACAATGAGAGACGTGCTACTCCCGGGGAGATGAATATCATATTCATGTTTTCCATATTTGTTGTTTTCGACTAAAATAATTAACAACGCATCTTCTCTTTTTTCCTCATTCTCATGCCGCACTCAGTGTTACTTTTCTTAGCAATTAATTTAACTAGAATAGTAATTTATTTATATTGTTCAAGTCAAAAACGGTCATTAGAACCGGAGTTCGAATCTTATTCTTTTATGTGCTGTGTCCTTTCAGGACGTAGGTGATTAAAGCTAGCAACTTTTCCTGTTTCTGGTTGGTCTTTATTTATGTTGTACTGTTATTTCTCCGACGCCCTGCTCTGCTATCAATTTGTTTAAGACCATCAAGTATGTCAGGCATTGATTTTCACTGCTTCTCTTTCCCTCTATCCGCCCTGTGAATATCAGATTCTCTAAGCCCTCCTTCCTCGTTGCGTGTCCCAGAAACTTCAGCTGTCTCTTCCTTAGGTTAAGTAAAAGTTTCTTTTTCATTTCCATTCTCTTCAAAACCTTGCTCACATGTTCAGTCCATGGTATTCTCATCCTGTCGTACCACATTTCGCTTGCTTCGTATTTTTTCTTCAACTTTGAGAAAAATTTCCAACATTCGCTGCCATTAATCAAAGTGGTAACTTCTGGATAATATCGGTCGGGGTAGATGATTTCATCGTGCGGCATTGTTGGGAAGTACCTAAATACTAAATCATAGGTTGAATAAATCTTCTAAGTAAAACTCTGTATAAGGAATTGTTCGGTAACCGTTAATGACCTTTCTAGTTTGAAGTTAGAATTCACTGTCAGAGATGGTTTCAGCCTACTGTCCTTGTTCAAAATATTAATCACCCTCTTTCTACTCTATATTAATGTCCTACCTAAGGGAATACACCAATCTTTAGTGAATACCTATGCGGATTATATAACAATTTAGTGGTGCACATCCAAAGATTTGGAGGGCCAGATACTAATAGCTAATTTCTTTTCTGAACTATCCGCAGTAAGTGTATGGGAATAGAACTGACTTGTAAAATTAAATACCGTTAACACCAGACTAGTAACGTTCTACCACCATCGAACAGAACCTGAAGCTGGTGGATGCGGTTTCTTTCAAGAAGTCTCCTTGCCTTGAACGTCTATTGGGACTCAAGCTCTCCTTAGACTGAAAGTAGACCGCATATGTCAGATTGATTGCTAAAGATACTGGAAAATTGTTGGTCCATTGTACCGTTTTAGTGAGTGATGTGACCTTGTTGGGGCCAGAAATACGACGCAAATGAGGAATAAAATTACATAAATATATTTAACAAAGGCAGTAGTAGAAACATATACCAATGAGAGATTATTAACGTGACTGTTAGTCCTGCTGTCAGAGTTAGCTGCTGGAATATATAAGCTTTCACTCTCTGCTAAGCAGAACTGCTGTTTATATATAGTTTGGAAGTTTTCATGTATCATATGGGTAAGTCTCAATAACAGTAAGTATTTGACTTACTCTCCTATATTCAGACCAAAAATGAAGCAAGATGTCGTATCTTGTCTAGAACTGCCGATTATTTACTTTGCTTGTGTCGTTCAAAAGCGTCTACGAGTGGTGAATAATTATCCTGCCTACAAAGTGTTTCAAGACATAACAAACGTCGTTAATTGCAGTAAATGTTATGTTTAGTGGGTACTCATATTTGATTAAAGGTTTCAATTATTTTTTAATAGTATTTGACTT
This sequence comes from Ascarosepion bandense, assembly GCA_037127315.1. NCBI lineage: Eukaryota > Metazoa > Mollusca > Cephalopoda > Sepiida > Sepiidae > Ascarosepion > Ascarosepion bandense. The sequence continues at coordinate 2,582,595 of JBBBDQ010001484.1, forward strand.
AGTCTACCTGTCTGACCATTAGATAAATCTAATTAGAGAAATAATATTCCCACGTAGGCTACGAACCTACATCTTTTGCAAATTTAGATCCGACTTACTTTAATCATTTCGGTTAGGAAGACCGTCGTGATTAAACGAGGTTCTATTTTAACTTTTAAGCATACTTTTGATTAGACTAACTTTTCTATTTATATCATACACAATACGACCACTATAGAAAATTCCGTATACAAAGTAGTGGCATAGCAATGGGTTAGGCCCTGGACAGACCATATCTAATTTCTATATGTGCCATGTGAAAAACAAATTCTACAATAAATTCAAAAAGTTCCCTATATACACACAATCTATATTGACGACATATTCATTTGAAGGATACATTTGCGAATAACTCTGTTCTACACTTTCCTTACGTTAATAGTAACAATATTATCCAATTCCTTGACGTATTACCAAATAGCCATAATTTTACCACCTCCATTAAAAAAAACGTAATCACTAGTAGAAGCTTGTGTTTACTCAACTACGAAAGTGAATGCCCTAACATAGACGCACACACACATACACATACATACTCAGATACACATACATACACACACATGACTATACACACGCACATACACATGTACACACTCGTACACACACGTACACACTCACACACACTCTCTCTCACACACACATATATATATGGAATTTTACGAAATGGATTAACTCCGACATATTTTTAATTTATTTGTTTAAACCAGCATTTCTCAATATTTTAGTCTTGTTTAACCCTTAAAATGAATTACACGTCTCAACGAAACCTATGCAAAAACAAAATTAATCACCATATTTTTCTCATTTTATTTTCATCGTAAAATCACGTGGTAGATATCAAAGTATAAATTTTTGAATAACTGGTTTAAGGAAAAATTAATACTTCTTTGAGAATTTTTTCGATAATTCTAAATAAAATTCATACTGTTCGTTTATAGTTATTCATCAGGGAGTTTTCATTCACCTAAAAAGTTCTAAAGTCAAGCGTAAAAAAGTATATAAGAAACCAATATCATATACCTATAATATAAATGTAAATTGAATGAAAACAAATAATTGCAGTATCAGTTTATTATTTATTTATGATTTTCTAGCAATGTAGAAAAGGCATAAGACATATTGAAAAAATATAAACCAGCGCCATCAAAAAGAAAAGACATAAGAAGACACGTTGAAAAGGCATAACACAAGCATTTCTCAGTCTTTTTACTCTTGCGTAAAACTTAAAATAAATTACATGTCTCAACGGCACCTGTGCAAAAGAAAATTACTTAACATATTTTTCTCATTTTATTTTCATTGTAATTCACATGGTAGATATCAAAGTATATATTTTTGAATAACTGGTTTAAGGAAAAATTATTACGCCTTTGTCAAATTTTTCGAAAATGATAAATTATATTCATACTGTTCGTTTATAATACTTCATCAGGGAGTTCTCATTCATGCAAAAAATTTCTAAACTCAAAGGTACAAAATAAACATAAGAAACGAATATCGTATAGCTATAATATAAATGTAAACAGAACGAAAACAGATAATTGCAGCATCAGTTCATTATTTATTTATTCTTTACTGGCAATGTTGAAAAGACATAAGGTAAGTCAAAGCAAAATGTCCTGTGAACTAATAAATAAGCTAGAAATTGTTACTTTCAGCGTAATTTGATAAAGTGAAATATGCTTCTCTAATGTAAAACCTATGCCTATCTTTTGTTATACAAATACTTAATTTGAGGTCGAATTTTCGATAAACAGACACGGATTTCATTTTCAGTTGGGAGGAGACGATTTCTGCCTTTGGTGTAGATATTTAGTTAAATAAGAAGAGGTTGATTCAGACATGTGCGACGTTGAAAGCTGCAACAAGATATTGTTTACAATCCAGGAAATTAATTGAGGCAGGGTAAATATGTATAGAAATATTTTTACAAAGATTTTATAAGAATAATGATTTAAAAAATAATTACAGTAATTTGTGAATAAATCCTGAGAGTTTCACCAAATCTGACGATTAATTATTTGATTTTTGCAAGAATTTTCTAATTAATGTGTTTTTCACCGGCAAAAAGTGATTTATGTATTATTGCATTTGCCGTAGTAAACTCTTATCAATAACGGCTTACTCGCTAACGAAAAATAAAAGCAAGATATTTAACAAAAATTTCGAACGTGTTAGAAATAATAAATAAATATAAAGTAATTTGATCTTTCCTCTTAATAATAACATAAACGTTTAGATGATAAAAATTATTTTTTACTAAGTTTGTGGCATTTTAACATTACGATATACTGTTTTATCGGCGAATGAGTGCAGTTTCCAAAGTAAAAGTGTATACACTGGAGACTAACTGACATCGCCAAATGTATTCCAAATAATTCTTATGTTTTAATCAAATAATAGGTTAGATAGGATCAGGTATGTATTTCAGTTTTACAATAACCAAGAATATATTGTGTGTGTTTAGTAATTTCTTCTTCTGTGTACCCTGTCCTTTCAGGACGTAAGCGATCATGGCTTGCCAGGTCTTCCTATCTCTAGTGGCTCTTACACGCTTTCTCCTGTTACACCACGCAACCCTTGTTCTGTTATCTAAATGCACAGGCCTTTCAAATATGTTATCCGCTGTTTTCCTTGTCTCTTTTCCCTATATCTGGCCTTATAATATCAGATTCTCTAAGCCTTCTTTCCTCATTGTATGTCCCAGGAACTTTAGCTGTTGCTTCCTGATGCTCAGTATCAATTTCCTTTCCAAAACTTCATCATTGCTCACATGCTCGATCCATGATATCCGCAGCATCTTACTGTAGAACCTCATTTCAATTGCTTCAATTTTCCTTCATCCTTGATGATATTGTCTAGCATTCACTGCCATATTGAAGAACTGACATCACATAGCAATCCAGTACTCTTTCTTTTGTTTCTAGAGAAATTTTCTTGTCTCTTAATACTCTACTTAACTTCAGTAACTCATTCTTCGCCATGCTAATTCGCCTTTGGATATCTGTGGCGCACTTTCTGTCTTCTATTAAAACACTTCCCAGGTATTTATATTTTGTATCTACTTGATTTTAGTATCCACCGTTTGAATTTAGCATTTTAGGCTGCTCTTTCTGCTGATAACCATGCATTTGGTACTCTTGAACTTTATTTGTAGTTCTTTCTTGTCACTCTCTTCAGTTACCTTCTGTAGGAAGTCTTGTAGTTTCTTTTCCGTGTCTGCTACCAGAACTGTATCATCTGTGTAACTTATGTTGTTCAAATTATATTCAAATTCCGATGACAAATTCTGGCATAGCATCTTGGGTCCTCAGAATAGTTTCGCTATACAAGTTAAATAGATTCGGTGAAAAGACACATCCTTGTCTTACGCCCCTTTCTATCTTTGTATATCTGGCGATTTGCTGCCAGTAGACCTTCTTGATTACTCTTATGTCTTTCCCAAATATGTCGAGGCTGTTGAGCATCATCAAATTAAATAAAATAATGTGAATTAGCTTATCTCACATGATCTAGTGGAACGCTTAAAGACATTTTCGGAACTTTAGGGTTCCAGTGAACACCGGTTGAACGAAACTTGCTGGAACATTATTTCAAACGGATACGGGTATTTGGATTGATACTCTGATTTTTATAATTAAACTGTATATTTATTTATATATACTGGCCTGAACAATCGATGAATCTCGTTTGAAAAATATACGTCCTCCGGCAGGATTCAAACCTGCATCCCCTATGTGAAACCGTCAATTAATCTGGCGTGTCTTAGTATCGTTACATTAAGATGCGCTTTCGGAGCAGAGATTGATATTTACGAGAAATCGAAAATTTGTGTTTATAAGGCTTGATTTGAAATCCTTCATAGTTGATCGGTCAAAGATGCATCATATCAATTGCTGACTTCCCTATGTTGTTAGGGTTTACACTTTCAAATCTTGCTAAATGACACATATCTTCTAAAAAAAACTTGAAAAAATTTTTTAGGCCAGTGTATAGAAATATACTCTTTAATTAAAAACAAAATATCTATTCAAATACGAATATCTATTAAAAGTAATGTTCAAATATATACACTACCGGACATAATTATTTGGTCACCACAGTTTCTTTGAAAAGAAAATGATGTATTTTATATTATTTTTAGTATTTATTGTCAAGTAGATAATTGTAAATGAAAATAGAATGGTTCTTTAGTTATGATTACTTTGCAAAATATGATAAAGCAAGAAAGCAAAGATGAAATTGCAATATATTGCAATATAGATAACTATTAAATATTTATAAATTCATTTGATGCACATGTTATAGTGCAGTATTAACAAAAGAACCATTCTGGTTTCATTTACAATTATTCACTTGGAAATAAATACTAAAAAATAGTATGAAATACATAATTTTTATAAAACATTAGGAATGCCTAATAATTATGGCCGGTAGTGTGTGTGCGTATATATATATATAATTCTCGTTTTTATCAAAATGATGGATACCTTTGTTGTTCAATGGTTAATGCTCTAAAAATCAATCTCTCACAAGCACTTCTTAAAAGTAATTTGTAATGATTTATTAATAATTTAATGTCAGTAAAGTTTTTGTTAATTTTTCATAATGGAAATATTTTATCCAAATGAATTAAATAAAGTAGGAATGAATTTATGACAATATAGATTTATGATAATGCAAATTGTGTCTCTTTTCATATCATTTGCTCAATGTTGTCAAACGATTATTTTCTATTATCTAACCGACATTGTCCGAAAAATGATTAAGCTGCCCGGCATTCCAGTAAATATGAATTTACATTTTATATACGACTGATTATTTCTGATATATACTAGGTCAGTCAAAAGTAGGGCCTAGTCGTTCACTTTATGCTGATTAGTTGATTGTTTGATATTTCTATTACAGTATACAAGTTGGTACAATGAAGGTCAATGAAAGATAGATACAAGTAACCATCTATATTGGTGAACAAATTCTTCTTAGAAACAAACAAGAACGTGTCCATGACCAAGAAGAGCATTCAAGTTGGAAGACACCGGCTGACGCGGAGAGAGATCCCTCAATTGTTCCTGCCCCAGACAAGCTAAGCGTGGATGAATACTTGGAGGGAGCACATTAGGCGCTCAGATGCGCAACGACCACAAATATTTATGGAGCTGACAATGCTTTTCCTGATGATGATGATGAGCAGGTTATTTTGCTTGCAATGTTCAATATAATCATGACAAATGCACACTTGCAACCTAACGCTCACAGAGAGGCAGACACACTGGAAGTGTTCAATAACAATTTCCTTAGCCGTAACACTGATTTGAACCTTGTTTTTCAGAACAACACGAGGATTCTTCATGATGAGCAAGGTCTTACCTGACACAGCACATTAAGGAAGAATCTTGGTGATTGAGGTCTTTTATATAAAGGCTTCTCAATCTGACCGCAGAAACCGATACCCATTCAAAAAAAGATTTCAGTTGTTGCCGAAACAATAACAAAAGGAATAAAAGAAGAAAATTAATAATCTGAAAAACAAAAATTAATGACTTGACTTCCTAGAATCTGGGCGCTACTTTTGAATCGTATCGTATAAAAGAATGCGACAAAAGTGAATTCCCAACGTTCTTTTAAAACCGATTAGCCTGTTCAGTGTTATCAATAAATTAAAACGTTTAAAGAATGTAATTAATATTTTATAAACAGGTTATAAGAAGATTATCTACATTTCACCATTTAAATATATTAGATGTAATATTTTCTCTTCAATTTTACCGAACCATATGCATTAAACATAAAATTATTTTCTTCGTCAGTAAATCTAACAAAGAAATAACAGTTTCATAATTAATAGAATTTATATCACCAAACCTTTGTCCTGGGCATAATATTAAACTAACTCCCAGCAGCAACACACCAAAAAATATAAAAATGCACTTTATAGTAAAATTACTAACATTTTATGATTTTTTTTAATCATATCACCCCGAGCAAGGCGGTAACGCCACTGATGTGCAGGGGGCTACGTAAGAGTGAAAAGACTGGGAAAGAGAAAGCCGGAAACCACATCCTAAACAGGGAACAAGGGATGAGCCTCTACACCTGTTCAATAGACGAGGGTGGAGTGTGAACCGGGCGATAGTTTAGTCTATCTACTCCAATTAAAAAAAAAGAAGAAAAAAGAATCGAGTAAAAAGATTGGAAAAGAGAAAGCCGGATACCACATCCTAAACAGGGAACAAGGGATGAGCCTCTACACCTGTTCAGTAGACGAGGGTGGAGTGTGAACCGGGCGATAGTTTAGTCTATCCACTCCAATTAAAAAAAAGAAAGAAAAAAGAAACGAGTAAAAGGATTGGAAAAGAGAAAGCTGGAAACCACATTTGAGACAGTCAGTTAAGTGCCATACAGGAAACACTCTTAGCCAATCATGTCTCAAAAGTGACATGACTGACTGGGCAGAAGATTATCCCGCAGTAGGTTGCCATTGCTTTCTGCGGTAGACTGGTTGCCAGCCAAGGCTATAGAACCCAATCAGTCCTGTTATTTAACCCATAACTGGAAGGAAGAGACAGATTAATACCTTTCCCAAGGATATTTGCGCGTAAGTGAATGCAATGAATTCAACTGGAATTCAAACTTGGCTCCCCGATTTCTCGTTCCGAGCCGATATCCAATGCATCACAACGCACATCCTTTATTTGAGACACTTTTCTGTAAAACTAACTCTAAAAAATTAAGATAGTATTATATTTTTTTTTAATTTAAAACTATATGAATAATATTTTTTTGTTATGAATGAACATAAACTCTAATGTTTTTATTGTGTTAAAAAAGAAGAATAAATGAGAATGAAGCAATTCTTATTTTATTTTTTTTTTTGATAAAATCTATTCAGATTGTAATTACAACTTTATGGTTTTTATAATCAAAATTGAATGAAAATGTTGGTCAGTTAAGATTGACCGAAACACAAATTCAGCAGGTTTCATCTTTGAAAATGTCTTCTCATATAAATATGTCATTCCAGATGTTGAAATTAATTGTTGAAGAAAAAAGATCTTAAAGTAGAATGTCTTTCATCTGGGAAGCATTTATAAGTCTTTTGACAATAGATCAATTTCTTCTTGTTGAAGAGCTCCATAAGAGGACCTCAATATTACATAAACAAAAGACATAACTTTGTAATTTTATACATAATGCTACTAAAGGAAAAATAATAAAAAAATTATTATTTCAGAATATATTCCATATAGTCTATGAATCCAGATTTGGCCATAGTTTGTGGATCCCTGACCTAAGGTAAGTTGGACACAAAGTCATTGGACAAAATAAATCCTATTTCTGATATTTGTTTTCATATTAGTGTTGTTGCTGATATTAATACCTCTATTAAGGGGACCAAACTGGCATGCGAGCCACGTCATTCTGACATTTAATTGTGAAAATATGTAGATTGAATTTCTTTTCTCATTAAAATTCAATATAAAAGCTAAAGAAATAGTTTAATAAATATTAAACAAGTACCCACTTTGCCAACACTGGATTGAAATGAAAGTTTAATGTTCGTGGTCAGTAAAAATATTGAAGAATTTAAGTCCTATGGTGGAAGTCTGACTTTGGATCAGTAAGCGCAGTACTAAACTGGAAGCAATGTCATGATTTTACAGTTGAAATTGCTAGATGTAATGTTAATTTGTATACCAACAGTTTCTTCTATTGTACTTCTTGCTTGTTGAAATGTCTTCCATCTTGCTTCCCAGTCAAATTTAACCTTCAAAAATTTAAGTGCAATGTCAATTGTTGTCTGCTGTCTTCTTGATTTTTGTTCTTTTATAGTTCTCTCTCCTTAATAGCAGTTTTTCTCCTATTCTCCAAAACTCAGAAACCTCTTGCTCCTAGTGGCTTTATTGCCTTGCATAGAGTGTGTTATGGTGAAACACACCTATTCCTCAGATAATGGAATCTCCCTCCTATATTAATAAGAGTTAACAAGAAGTTCTTGAGAAGTTCTTAGGAGATCTTAGAAGTTCTAGAGAGTTCTTTAGAGTTCTATTGGGGTTCAGTAGAACTACTTGTTAGTTCCAGTTTGAATGAGGTGGACTAAGGGAGTTGATATTAGTTGGCAGTTAGCTGAATAATAAGGAGTCAGCTTTCAGTGAAAGATTACCAAGTTCCTAACATATTGGGTACGTTAAGTCGATTAGTAGCTGACATAGCACAATTATAACCTTCAGTGCGAAAACTACTCCACAACAGTATTGCAAATATTTATATTATTTAAATTTTTTGGATTGTTGCGCCCATCCTCATTGCCACATTCACAACGCCTCGGCAGTTGTACACACCAATCTCCTTCAGGTGACTGGAATTCCAAACTGAACCCTTTATACACTGGGCCACTTGTCCTCAAGGACATATGGCCCAGTTGATAAAAGTGTTGGTTGTATCCAGTGACTTAACTCAAAAAGTTGAGAGTTCAATACCTGGCTACAGCAGTGATGAACAAAAAATTTAGAGAGTTTAGTTAAATGGAGAAAATTAAGACATTTGGAAGGAGAAGGACTCCTGGAATAAGAACAATCTACACCAATGATCAAAAATAAAGGGTTCAGTTTGAAATTCCAATTACCCGAAGAAGATCGGTGCATACAATAGCCGAAACATCATGAATACTGCAACAAAGATGAGGACAATACTCCAAACAGTGTAAATAATAGAAAATGTATTGCTGGTCATTTTACTATAAATATGAATTGTTAGTAATTTTCTCTTATATAAAAACTGTATTGCTGGTATTTTATACTTTCATAGTCTTTTGGGCCCACTATTTGCCTATAGCTGGGACCCTAACAGATGCTACTACCCTGAATCATGGTGAATATGGGAACTATTGTAGGCGTTACTGTTGGATGTAGTTTATAATAACGAGGACTAGTAAAACTAAAGAAAGGAAAAAGACCATGAGTAAATTTTTTATCCACTTACTTTTATGATCAACAAAATATATATCTAAAAACATACCTTTAATAAGCATAACAAAATATATATCTAAAAAACATACCCTTAATAAGCATAACAAAATATATATCTAAAACATACTTTTATTGTGTATAACAAAATATATATATATCTAAAAACCATACCTTTACTAAGTATAACCAAATATATATCTAAAAAACATACTTATACTAAGTATAACAAAATATATATCTAAAAAACATACCTTTAATAAGCATAACAAAATATATATCTACAAAACATACCCTTAATAAACATAACAAAATATACATTTAAAAAACATACCATTAATAAGTATAACAAAATATATATCGAAAAAACATACCTTTACTAAGCATAACAAAATATATATATATATTTCTTTTAATCGTATCACCCCGAGAAAGGAGGTAACGCCACTGATATGCAGGAGGCTACGTAATAATGAAAAGATTGGAAAAGTGAAAGCCGGAAACCACATTCTAAATAGGGAACAGGAAATGAGCCTCTTAACCTGTTCAATAGACGTGGGTAGAGTGTGAACCGGGCGATAGATGGATCTATCTACTCCAATTGAAAAAAAACAAACAAACAAACAAACAAAGTGAGAAGATTGGAAAAGAGAAAGCCGGAAACCACATTCTAAACAGGGAACAAGGGATGAGCCACTTAATCTGTTCAATACACGTGTTATATCTAAATAACATACCTGTACTAGGAAAGCATAACATTACGTACAAAATATTTAAATTCGGCAATAAATAAGCCACTGCGGTTGATATGTCGCTAAACAAAATCAACCAATCAACTAAATACCAGTAGATATAAGAAGACGTTTGTTCCGCTTCATATGCTTTTGAACTGACATTGTCG